>JAQIUQ010002573.1:0-21510 GCA_030378365.1 Hybognathus amarus | reverse complement strand
ATATGTGTGACAAATATCTGGTTCAGTATTATTGCTTCCGATTTTCTAAACTCCCTGAAACGCCTCCGTAGTCTTGAATGAACACGTCATTATTTAAATAATTCAAGGCAAAATAAAGGGGCGGGGCCTGTTTGAGTTAGTTAGTTGTGTGTTAAAACTGGTGGTTATGTTAAGGTGTGGGACATTTTCAAATATACTCAGCAGTTAACCAATCGCAACACCGATCCAGCCGACCAATCAGAGCACAGTGTTTTGAGAAGGAGGGCTCATAGAGACAGGAACTAAACAGAGCGTTACTGACAGACTGGGGAAGAGGAGCTGCAACAATGGAGAATATGAGAAATATAATGTTTTATTGAACAGTCAACCTTGAAAACCTATTCTAGAACCCAAAAACAGCATGTGGCCTTTTTAACTTTAAACATTATCAAATCAAAAACACACTATGGTTAAAATTATAATTAACCCTCTGGATTCTTCGGGTAAATAATGACCCGAAGCGTTTTAATTTTTTTTTATTCGTAGCTTCATCGGAAATAGTCCGAAACTTGGTGACTTTAATGATACTTGGGGACAGGATTTGAAAAGTCTAAGTGGTCATAAAAAAATAGTCACACTCAGGACCTTCGAGGTCAAAAATGACCCGCATAGGAAATGATATGGGAAATTGGCAAAAATGTGAAAATACTGAGTTTTTTGTGTGTACAATCTACAAATCAGCAACGATCTTGAAAAAAAGCACACAACAGTGAAGGAGTGAATCTATAAAACATCAAGAGTGCAAAACAGACACATCCACACACACACAAACACACCTTTATACACAAACACCCAAAAAATTCAGATTATACATGTGTTTTGTATTTTTAAAAGCTCAGTTTGTCCACGAGATGGCATCCATCTCAATTTCAAAAATTGCTTTTATGAGGCCTAGGCTTCACTCCAAAATGAAATACAGCTTAAAAAAAAAATATATATATATAAAAATAAATGTTCTATTATATTCAATGGGGGAAAATGTGGTCATAATTATTGCATTAATACTAATTATTATTTTTTTTATTTTTGAAATTTTCTCAAAACACAAAAAAAGAAAAGAAAAAATATTATAAAAAACAAGTAAAAAAAAATTATGATTTTCTTTTTTTAAATATGAATCCCAAGTCCTGAGTGTGACTGTTAACGAAGAACCCCAGAGGGTTAAGCACTTCAACATGTAGTTTAGTTTACTTTGTCAACACATCAAAATTTGTCAACACATTTAAACATCGTTGAAAATATAATTATTTAAAAATGTACTTAAGAGTTTAAAACTTTTAGAATGTGCACTTGTGAAATTAAAGTAGTTCACTTTTAAAAAACTTATGCTGATAATTTACTCACCCCATGTCATTCGAGGATGTCCATGTCATTCTTTCTAAAGTCGAAAAGAAATTAAGGTTTTTGATGAAAACATTCCAGCATTTTCTCCATATAATGTACTTTACTGGTAACCAAACGGTTCAAGGTCCAAGAGACAGTTTCAGTGCAAACTGTTCAAAGGGCTTTAAACGATTCCAGACGATGAATAAGGGTCTTATCAAGAGAAAATCGATTGCAAAAAAAGTTTAAGTTTCATAAGCTCAAATGCTCTGTTCTGTGATGCACGTTTGTGACTCTCCTGTTCGAACTCGTTCATCAAAATGAGCGAATCTTTCCGAATCAGATTCGTTCGTTTTGATTCGTTGAATGAACAAAATTAATAGGGAAAAGGTTTGTTCATTTTGATGAACGAGTTTGAACAGGAGAGTCACGACGCGCATCACAGAACAGAGCAAGGCAAGCATTTGTGCTTATAAAACTTAAACTTAGTTGTTGTTTTTTTAAATGAGCGATCGTTTCACTTGATAAGACCCTTATTCATCGTCTGGAATCGTTTGAAGCCCTTTTGAACAGTTTGCACTGAAACTCTCATTTGGACCTTGAACAGTTTGGTTCCCACTGAAGTCCATTATATGGAGAGAAAATCTTTGGAATGTTTTCATAAAAAAACTTAATTTCTTTTAGACTGAAGAAGAAAAGACATGGACATCTTGGATGATATGGAGTAAGTAAATTATCAGCAAAAGTTTTTCAAAAAGTGAACTACTCCTTTATTCTACTCCTTTATACACTTACACTATTACATTCCTTGGGTCATTAGCAACCCTTACACTTTTACAAAAAAAATGTAAAAACTCTTTATAATTTTATATTCTTATGTTGTTAATAATAAATAGAAGGTTGATGTTAACTTTAAAGCATGAAAGAGGGGGAGGGTAGTGAATGATCGTAGGAAATGCGTTTTAAGGTTAGTCGCATGAAATATGGCTAACTACTTTTTCAAAAGAGATACTTAAAATGATATCGGTATCTTGTAGTTAATGTTGCTTGTCCAGGAGCATTAGTAGACAGTAGTAGGCATGCTAGGCCGTAACTTCTAACATAGCTTTGCAGGTTTACTGCTTCTCTTCTCCTTGACCGTTCGCCCTTCCCCACTGCAACAGCACTTCCTCAGCGTTGACGTAACTCAGCCTCTATTGATCTCCATAGCGATTTGCGGAGCAAATGCTTAATCTAATCAGGCAGCAGTGTGTTGGGTCTCAGAGAGCTGGTGTTGGGGAGGAGGACAGGGAGGCTTTAACTCCAGCAAGGCAGAAAAGGCTCATCATTACAGCACAATGCCAGGCTCATAAAACACACTGGACTGAAAGCGTGCAAGAACCGTACACTAGCATCTACCGAGAAGCAAGCTAGCAGGTGTTCCATGATCATTCGTTTCTCTGTGATCGATGTGGAAAATTAGTTACTCGACTAACTAGAATTAACATTTGCATGTCATTTCCTGCATTGATGTATTTATAAATTGTTTGTGTTTGTTTTCCCGCCTACTTGTCTGCAGTGGAAATAAAATATACACACTTAAAGGGATAGTTCACCCAAAAAATGAAAATTATACCATAATTTACTCGCCATCATGTCAACCGTTGTAAAGTGAACATAAACTAAAAATCACAAGACAATGAGCAAAAAAACGAGTGAAGTTAGTGAAGAGAAAAGCTTGTTTTGTGTTTTAAGTACAGATGACACTTGATTTGACTCATCTAACTCGTTTTCTCTTCTTTAGTGCTCTTTCCTGCCAAAGTTCTCCATCCACGTCGAGACAAAGTATGAAGACAACAAAGGCATCAATGACAATGTATGTATACTGCATGTAGTGTCAATGTGTTTGTGTATGGTTTCATCTTCTGGTCAATTCTCTTTCATCTCTAAATCTTTTCTCTAGTGAGAACCGTTGATTGTTAACTTAGTTTTCCATCAGTTATCTCATTCACAAACCGTATCACACACTTTTTGTTGTTGTTAGCAAAATACGATAGCTGCGTTACACCGCCACCGGCGAGAGTGTCAAAGTGCCCAGAAGTCGTTCATTTTTCAATTAATTTTGCCGCTCTTGCGGCGGCGGTATGAACGTACAGTTAGCCTCATAACTCAAACCGCTGACTCGCCGAACCAGCTGGTGGCGTCTGATTGACGAAACTACAGGTTAACTTAAAGGGGTCATGAACTGGCTTTTTAAATTTTATTACATTGTTGTCTGAGTACGTTCGCTTGGTTTTTAAATTAAAAAACATCAAAATGAATAAGTAATAGGCTATTTTGTTCCCTAGTTTTGAGCCTAGCTGAAAAACGCTCGTGTTTTTATGGGCGTCTCGCACTGAAGACTTGGAAGTAAACGCCCACTGCTGTGAGTGGATAACAGTTTTGCATATTATAATGAGTTTCAACTCACCCGTCGAGCACTTGGGGGAAATTGTTTTGAAAACGTCCAATGTTGTAAAATGGCAACTGGAATGATTTGCCCATACATGTTCGACCCCAGAGTCCGTGTGTTACACCATTCCTGTCAGATTCAATATAGTTCGGCACGGCACCGTTCTTTACTCTTAATCGGTCTTAAAGCTTTTATTGAGCTAACAAGGACGTTTTCAGTTCTGAAACTTACAGGATATTCTTATAATATGATGATTAGATGTCAGAAGCATCAGTTCACCACCCCTTTAAATACACAATTAATTACATGATCATACACCCACTGTATTCAAACAAATGTTGAAATGACCTTGTGTGATGGAATGATCACTGCACAGACGTATATTGTTATACTGTGAAGGTTGCTTATCTCATCTGCTTAGTGCAACCAATCACACAACAACTATCTGGCGTGTCGTTTACACCTCGAAACACCAACTTTTGTATAAAAACTGCCGACGTCCTGGCAAGATCCTTGACTAGTTTATTGGGTTTTGTTGCTGGAGAGTAGCGCTCTTGCCCGCCAGCCAGTACTTGTGATGTCACGTGCAAAGTATGAATATAGGACCTTTAAAGGGGTCATGAACGGGCTTTTTAATTTCTTTTATATTGTTGTCTGAGGTCAACTTATGACGTTCGCTTGGTTTTTACATTCAAAAACATCAAAATGAATAAGTAATAGGCTATTTTTACCCTAGTTTTGAGCCTAGCTCAAAAACGCTGTGTTTTTATGGGCGTCTCGCACTGAAGACTTGGAAGTAAACGCCCACTGCTGTGAGTGGATAACAGTTTTGCATATTATAATGAGTTTCACTCTCGATCCGGTTTGTCATCACGAGGTAGGCATCCATGTTATTTAGCTATGTGTGTAATGCGTGAATCGGTGGGCGGGGCTAAACCGGCCGTGTTGAAGTAGGTGTTGATCCTTCTTCTGCGGGGTGGTGTTTTATCCTCTTTGACGTCATAGTTCCCCACTTTGAAAAACGAGTCGTTTGCTGAGCCTGGTGTCAATAAAAGCTTTTATTGGACTAACAAGGACGTTTTCAGTTCTGAAACTTTAAAATTTATATTCTGTCATCAGTTACTCACCATCTTTACTTAGATCATAGGATGTAACACACAAATCTCTTATGCATATTCACACACACATGGATTTTGTTTTTGTAATTTTTGGTGCTCAACAGCACCTGTAGGTTAGCCTGGATGCCAGCCCGAACTCCGCCCACAACATTTTTTTGGACGGGAAGTTCGTTCTGGACTCAATCCACTGAGGAGTAATTACGATCAGGCAAACCATGTTCGCGCCAATCAAATTGCCAGGGCGGGCTTTATACGATGATGGACAGATTGATCTGCAAGTAATCATCACGTTATCAACGTTCCGCTGTCGCGTCTGTTGTAAAATAAATCGACAGCGCATTAATTTTAATAGACAAACAGAGAACTGCAATCAAGGCATTTGTCGATCGGAAGATATTTTGCCGTCCTTCCCACATGATTCGGGAAAAGTGTAACTTATCAGCTGGCTCCGATGGTCACTAAGAAGATGTGTAATGAAAAGCCTGTGGTCGTTGTGGTTTCTGCTTTGGTCGCACTCATTGAGAAGTAAGTAAAAGAAGCAACACTCGTTATTTAACTTCTAAAATAAGTAAGTTCTGTAGTTGAAAACTGCGCTATGCAAAGGAGTTGACTTACTGCGTTGCTCTGATTGGTTGTAGGTCTACCGACTATCCAATTGAGTGCAGAGTTGTTGTTTTTTCCTGGTTCGGTTACGACACGCCTCATAATCAAAGCTTAATGGAGCGGTCTCAGACTCATATTCTCAATAGAATATGAGTATGACGAAGTCAGGCTACAATGTTGGTATCTCTGCATAAAAGTTGATATTGTGGCTTTATTTGGACCAAATACAGTAAATAAATCCTTAGATTTCCACAAAATATTTTAATATTTCAGACCCCTCTATTATTGATTGCTCTCAAAATAGGAAGAGAGTTTCAACCAGTATAGAGAAAAGTGCTTATAAAAAAATGGCCAACATTTGGTTAATCATTGGTTAAACATTTGCAAAACGTAATAGTAACTTTTTACGGAGATACAAGGTTTCCGCCCAACATCAACGGTACTTTTGTCGTGTGTTGAAAAGACCTTAGTTGAACATCTGTCAAGAAACTCATACAGGTTTTAAACAATTCTGTTACTGGAATACACACAAGCCAACAGTCACTGGTGATTTCAGATGGGTTTTGTGTTCTGTGTGAAGTTTTTGAAGAAATGCTTGAGCTGAGAGCAGACGTCTGTTACTGTCCGTCCGACACTCACTCACTCGCTTTAGCTACACTTTCTTCGTTTTCTTCCTTTGCTCCTGGCCAACATTGTTCTCCAGTTTTGCACTACCGAGAATACAGTTAAAAAACAAAACAAATGAAAAGGAGACTAATGATCGATAGCAGACACAATGATTGAATGAGAAATGGCACAGTGAAAGAGATAACACTCTTTCTCCATCCGTGATGAGACACCAACACTTCTTCAGTAACTGCGGCTGTTGAGCAGGGATTTGATTGGCCTTGTCCGTGGTGCTGAAATCAACACATGAGGGTTAGACCGCATGCCGAAATGACACCCCTCACACGACACCCTATGAAAACATTTTATTATTTCAGCATCATTAATGAAAGCTCACCCAGTGCATCCGTTTTTATCAGTGTTTCATGCATCATTTCTCTGTATCTTGCACCATTAATCCTTCTACTTTAACGAGATGCCCGGTTTCGCT
This sequence comes from Hybognathus amarus, assembly GCA_030378365.1. NCBI lineage: Eukaryota > Metazoa > Chordata > Actinopteri > Cypriniformes > Leuciscidae > Hybognathus > Hybognathus amarus. The sequence continues at coordinate 14,900 of JAQIUQ010002573.1, read as the reverse complement.
GTTTCTGAGGTGTGGGCAGTGTTGGAACGGCTCCATGTCACTTTGAATTTCAGCTGAAAAGCCTTTCAGTTTCATCTGACCATCACAGATGGATCACCATTATGCATTTTGACCTGCTACTATTGTGCTTTTTACATGAAGTAATTGCTTCTGTTGAGCCTCCTGCCCTGTGCAGGTGAAGAAAGGAACATTTATGATTGCATTTTGATGAGATTCTGAATATGTTTTAATTTATTTGGATGAATGTGCACCTATATATTGCGCACAATTAAAACCAGAACAAAGTAAATAGGGTTTTAATATAATGTCCGATGAGATATTTCTGCACCAAACAGAACTGGATCTGATTCATAACTGAAGATTTCATAACATAATTCATAACCAGTGTTGGGAAAGTTCACTTTCTACATGAACAAGTTCAAAGTTCAGTTCACACTTTAAGATGACTAGTTCAGTTCATAGTTCACTTAAAAAAATTAACTGAGTTCATTCATAGTTCTTTTTTTCGATATGTTGCAAACTATTTATTTATTATTGCCACAGCCCATATACAACCACAGACAACAATTATTTTATCGACGGGCAAAGTTTGTCTCAGAAATGTAAGATTTTTCCCATCCTCACCGACTTCGTCATAAAACCGTTTAAATGATCATACGACGCCTCCTCACTCGCTGCTTTGTCGAAGGGCGGCCGCGGCGCGACACTGGTGTCTGGAGTTGCCAGATTGGGTGTTTTTCGTTACATATTAAAGTAATAGTTTACTTTTCGAAAAACTTTTGCTGATAATTTACTCACCCCCATGTCATCCAAGATGTCCATGTCTCTCTCTCCTTCAGTCGAAAAGAAATTAAAGGTTTCTGATGAAAACATTCCAGGATTTTTCTCCATATAATGGACTTCAATGGGTCCAAACGGTTCAAGGGCCAAAAGACAGTTTCAGTACAAACTGTTCAAAGGCCTTTAAACGATTCCAGACGATGAATAAGGGTCTTATCAAGCGAAACGATCGCTCATTTAATAAATAAATAACAAAGTTTAAGTTTTATAAGCTCAAATGGTCGCCTTGCTCTGTTCTGTGATGCGCGTTCGTGACTGCCTGTTTAACCTTGTTCATCAAAATGAACAAATCTTTTCTGAGTCAATTTGTTTGTTTTGTTCGTTGAATGAACCAAATGACTTCGGAAAAAGATTTGTTCATTTTGATAAACAAGGTTGAACATTTATTTATTAAATGAGCGATCGTTTCGCTTGATAAGACCCTTATTCATCGTCTGGAAATCGTTTAAAGCCCTTTGAACAGCTTGCACTGAAACTGTCTTTTGGACCTTGAACCGTTTGGACCCCATTGAAGTCCATTATATGGAGAAAATCCTGGAATGTTTTCATCAAAAACCTTAATTTCTTTCCGACTGAAGAAAGAAAGACATGGACATCTCGGATTACATGGGGGTGAGTAATATTATCAGCAAAAGTTTTTTTAAAAGTGAACTGCCTCTTTAAAGTCTTGTGACACTCATGCCAGACGGCAGGGCTTGTTGTCGAAGTTTCCGCACACAAATTACTTTGGGCCGGGCCTAGTCAAAGTCCAGAGCCGTTTTTTAGTCCCAGTCCATCCCAGGTGTGGACTTTGTGCAAGTTCGACCACAAATCATTTCTCTATGGACCTTGTTTTTTTCTTAATCCGAACCATGGTCATGAGGTCTTCAGTGAGGAGATTTTGATTTGTCTCTTGTCGCTTTGCACCTGCAGAGCTAGTAAGAGGACAAAACTCAAATCCTTGATCTGTATTCCGCCTCTTCATTGGCGTGAGAGGCTATTTCTGATTTCCCCCGTACATTTGAGCCACGTTGGCTTCTTTGAAGTTTAAAGCGTGCACTCCAGGATGCATTAGTCTGCGTTGTAAGCAGGGGACTACTTTAATGTTGCTTCATACGTGAAACCATTGGGAGTCTTTAGTTGTACATTCGGCTTTGATAAACAAGCTTGTCGAAGCTTTCGATGCTTTGACTCCGTCTCATAAATTAAGGTTGCTATTTATTAGAGCCATCATTCAAGTCCTTTTCAAATTTCCCTTTCTGTCTCCCCATCTCTCTTGATACGAGTCCACCATTACTTGTTTTTGTAAATATTTCAGCTACTCAGTCATGTCACCCCCTCTTTTAGTCTTTGTTTTTCAAATTTGGGACATCATAGCTTTCTCTCACAGCTAGCTGCACAAGAAGAGTTCTTGTGTCTACATTTTAAAATAAAAAGGGTTTATACATTTCTCTCCATGTCATCCCTGAAGCTTTATGTCACTTGGATATGAAAGGGATAAGAATTACAATGTAATTGGCATAGCCACACAAGAGACAGACAACAGGAGAGCCGTTCTCTCACCTGAACGCACCTGATCCTTTGAAGCGAAGCGCTCTCGCCCATTAGAGTCTTTGTTTGGCTGCAAACACTGGCGCTCTCGGATGAGTGGCCAGCCCATGCAGTGAAATGCACTCGCTGACAGCGGCTCGCGTGCAGACCGTAGAGCTCCTTCCTGTGGACGGCTTCAGGTCTGCAGCTGTTAAAAGTGTTGGAGTCCGCTGAGGATTCCTGTGTCTTCCACAACAGAGAGACTTATAGTTATATATCCTGGGGACATATGGACAAGCTGGTTTTCACACTAGAGAGATTTGCTGCAGCAAAGCAACCGGACCTGGTCATTCACTGTCTGTGAGATTCAAAGATTTGTGATGTGGCAAAGTTGAGCATACATAGTGTATGCTCAACTTTGCCACATCACAAATCTTTTAAAATCTTAATACATTTTTAAAACACTAGGGGAGAGATTTACTAGACAGGGCAAATTAGTCTGATCCCAAAACCCAACGCATTCTCATCCTTTATCGTCATATACACTCACCGGCCACTTTATTAGGTACCCCATGCTAGTAACGGGTTGGACCCCCTTTTGCCTTCAGAACTGCCTCAATTCTTCGTGGCATAGATTCAACAAGGTGCTGGAAGCATTCCTCAGGGAGTTTGGTCCATATTGACATGATGGCATCACACAGTTGCCGCAGATTTGTCGGCTGCACATCCATGATGCGAATCTCCCGTTCCACCACATCCCAAAGATGCTCTATTGGATTGAGATCTGTGACTGTGGAGGCCATTTGAGTACAGCGAACTCATTGTCATGTTCAAGAAACCAGTCTGAGATGATTCCAGCTTTATGACATGGCGCATTATCCTGCTGAAAGTAGCCATCAGAAGTTGGGTACATTGTGGTCATAAAGGATGGACATGGTCAGCAACAATACTCAGGTAGGCTGTGGCGTTGGCAACGATGCTCAATTGGTACCAAGGGGCCCAAAGAGTGCCAAGAAAATATTCCCCACACCATGACACCACCACCACCAGCCTGAACCGTTGATACAAGGCAGGATGGATCCATGCTTTCATGTTGTAGACGCCAAATTCTGACCCTACCATCCGAATGTCGCAGCAGAAATCGAAGACTCATCAGACCAGGCAACGTTTTTCCAATCTTCTATTGTCCAATTTCGATGAGCTTGTGCAAATTGTAGCCTCAGTTTCCTGTTCTTAGCTGAAAGGAGTGGCACCCGGTGTGGCTCTTCTGCTGCTGTAGCCCATCTGCCTCAAAGTTCGACGCACTGCGTTCAGAGATGCTCTTCTGCCCACCTTGGTTGTAACGGGTGGTTATTTGAGTCACTGTTGCCCTTCTATTCAGCTTCGAACCAGCTCTGGCCATCTCCTCTGACCTCTGGCATCAACAAGGCATTTCCGCCCACAGAACTGCCGCTCACTGGATGTTTTTTCTTTTTCTGGACCATTCTCTGTAAACCCTAGAGATGGTTGTGCGTGAAAATCCCAGTAGATTAGCAGTTTCTGAAATACTCAGACCAGCCCTTCTGGCACCAACAATCATGCCACGTTCAAAGTCGCTCAAATCACCTTTCTTCCCCATACTGATGCTCGGTTTGAACTGCAGGAGATTGTCTTGACCATGTCTACATGCCCAAATCCACTGAGTTGCCACCATGTGATTGGCTGCTTAGAAATTAAGTGTTAACGAGCAGTTGGACAGGTGTACCTAATAAAGTGGCCGGTGAGTGTAGAACGCTATAGACCCCTTTTGCGCCGACGTCACAGTTACGTCACGGCGCTAGCTGGAGGCAAAACTAAAGTGAAAACTGGAGGCGGCCAATGCAAACCTGCACAGATTCGGCTACATAATAAGGAGCTTAAATTACTTTTATTATTATTAAATATCATCGTATTGTGTTGTTTGGTGCTAGTATCAATGAAAAATGAATATGCTGTATCTGGACTTTTTATTTCTAGAAAATATTCACATGATTAAAATCGCACCGTAATGTCACTGTTTACATTGTCGTCGTCTCGGCGCTGGCTCGGCAGAACTGCAGATCGTACACACAAGTCTTGTACATGACCATTCAGCACATAGTTATAGGCATCTAAAGATTTATATGCCCTCAGTTTCTCTTTACGATCGGTTTCTCTATAAGGTAGGTGTAGAAGTCAGGCCACTCAACCGAGGTAACGTAACGTTAATCCTGTCAGATCGTCCATGCATTGAGTGAGCGTGTAGGCGGCTACGGGTCGGCCAATCTGGTTCTGTCCGTTAAAATTAACTTTTGAAAATAACAATCGCGGTCCTGGACACTGAGTGACCTTACACATTAAGATAAAATCTGATTTTCTTCAGTCGTTGTTAAAAAACAAGCTAACAAAACTTGCTTACTTGCATTAGTTAAGCGGCCAGAGCGGCTCGTTCTGCCTCCACCTAAGCTCCGCCCACATAAAAACGTCACCGTGTTTACCAACTGTAAAGGGGTCTATATGACAAAACGGCGCTATACTACGCACATGGCACCCGTTATCGTTAATATAACACGCGCCTGTGACTGGGTAGGTTTAGGTGTGGGGTAGGGTAGGGTAGTCTCATATTACGCTAAAGGATTTATTGGATTTATTACGCCTTGGGTTCACGGGTTATATTAACGATAAAGGGTGCCATGTGCGTAGTATAGCGCCGTTTTGTCATATAGCGTTCTATATGACGCTAAAGGATGAAAACCAATGGGAGTGGAAAGTCCTGCACGTGATCTACTGAGGACACACAAATTCAAGAACTTCGGATCATTACCATTATAATGACCAACGCAATCTAGCAGGTAGCGTCTGGTTTAAGACATGCTTTTTTGGGGCGGTAAATAATGGAGCAAACCTTAATAAATCACTTTGTGTGATTCATTTAAATACTCTTCTCCTGTACATTTTGCGCCTGAAAGTGAAACTCCTTCAAATGCATATGCAATAAGGTCAGACCACGCGTGTCGCACAAGCCCTCAAAAGTGAAGCCAAAACGTCTCGATCACCCCTTGTGACCGGTCCTAGTATATGGTGTGTTCTATTATAGCCAACGAACCGACTCGGACCTCGGATATGTCGTCACGTCCACACTTCAAGCGTTCTATTATGTTTTGCGTATAAAAAAAATGGACGCCACCCGGAAAGCTGTTGTAATGGTAGCACTGGCCGAGTACCAGGCACTTACATATAAAAAATATTATGACTACACCTTAACAAAACGTAGCCATTTGAACTTGAAAATGTTCACTTTATTTCATGGTAATCTTCTGTTAGCAACGCTAGCAACATTAGTAATTGCACTCACAAACAACCGTATTCCCATACCTACAGGGGACGCAGTAATACGAGTGATTATAATCGTCATTTAAAATACCAAAGCGGTTCAAAAACAATGAAAATAATTCAGACTTCAGTCACACAGGGCTGCAGCCATCTTGAATTCCGAAACGAAATTCTTGCTTCGGTGTCCTCGTGCTGTCCGACGTCCGAGAGGAGAAATCCGAGGAAAAAGGGGTCATAATTCATAATTATCATAATTAGGGTATTTTTTCATAATGTTTACTATGTGGTTAGTAGTTGTATTTACCTTATTTTAACGAGGTTCTGCAATCAGCAGACATCATTGGAGAAGAACGAAGCAGACAGAGGCACTTAATGAAAGTGTGGGGCGTGTGCTTGCGTTTGATTCACGCGGAGAATGAGGGCGCGGCCTTGATTACTTCCTGCTCACGACTGCGCATGAATGGTCCCGAAACACGTAAGTGCGCCGACTCAAGTTCAAGATGTCAGCGCCATATCGAGACTCTGGCGGCTTCAGTTCTCTTGATGGAAAAGAGCGAAAGGGGCGTCGTCCATCTTTATTTACAGTCTATGGGTCAGACAACACAGGAGCCATCTTAGAAAATAGTCTCGATAAGCTCGATCCTCGAACGCTGTTCATACAGTTCAGAAGTTCGCTGAACTTCATACAGTTCAGCTCACTCAGCACGACGTTCGTGGTTTGCACTTGTCGAGTCTGTTTTCCAGAGATGGGCGCCACCTGTATACACGAAGTGAACTGTCTTTATAAAGTATCTTCTTAATAAACGGTCTGTACACTTACAAAGTTCTCAATGCTTCGTTTTGCATGTATGGACCCTCATTATGTTACTGTGTTAGTGTGGGGCTATTTTGAGCCTTGTTAGTGGTATAAACTAGCGATTTCTTTTTTACCTAGTCAATGCCCCCAGTGCTAGCATTATACGCTGAAACAGTTTTTAGAGATAAAACTCTTTACATTTGATTATCATGAAAACAAATCTCAGAGAACGATTGACTAGGTACTGATGTTTTATTAGACCAAAGGTTCATTGTTCGCCGAAGTTCTCCTTTAAATGTCCTTATTCCTTTATATCCGCGGACTCGCGTTGCGTGTGGCGCGTACGTCTATCAATCGCGCCTGATTCATACCACAGTCATGTTAAAAATCAATGTATTCACTCATCCATAAAAGATCCATCAGCTTGACGACAAGATCCATAATTCCGCTTAATGCAGAATATACGTCATTAATATACGCCTTTGTTATTGTAAGAGGTTAGCGACCCCTGGTGGTGAAACAATCTTGCATATTGTACTTTTTAATAAATCTTGATTAGTTGTTTTTTAACGGCAAAAGAGGCTTTGCGCTGGCGCAAGCTGTTAACGATTTACAAGCCCGATTCGCAAATCGTTGAGCTCGCGACAGGTCAGGGTGTTATCACGTGCAAATCGCGGGGGATTAGCGGGCGATGAACGCTCACAAATCTGTTAGTATGAAAGAGCCAACAACGCATCAAAGACGCTCACAGACGCGTCGCCAGAGCTCAGTAAAATATGTAGCATGCTAGATATCCAGAGTTGTTGCGCGACTCAACCTCAGTGATGTCATGAGCTACAGCCAATCAGAGCAAGGCATGGGTTGAGGTCACCAGGTAAATCTTATTTTTTCATTTTTTTTTCACAGAGCAAATCATCGCGCAAACAGTGTGCAGCACTAGTTTCTGTCTGACGTCCATATTCACATGTTGTGTTCTTCTCTTTGCTGGGTATTGAGTGTGCGCGCTGTTTCTGTTCAGTTTTATTGCGCTGATTTTCCGTGACAAAACGTGGTTTGTAGATGAGATAGAACAGTTTGGTGACAGAGTTGTTGTCAACTCCTGTAGTGCGTTACCTCCTGTTGCGGATCAATCACATTGTGTCGTGTGGTGTGAACAGATGAACAACTTGAACACTCCTGATTTCAGAGTTCAGTCCGACGTTTTAAAATCATGTAGCGTGAACTAGGCTTTAGTAAATCTGGCCCTAGATGTCATATTTTCTAACTGTAAATGATTGCCGAGGAAAAACTGGGCATTATACACTAAATCTCTGAGGATCACACACATTACCAGGCTAGTATTTTCTCAGAACAGCAAACCCAATCAGAAATAGGCACCTCGCTTGATAAATTAAAACAGTATGTGTTCTAAAATCATGTTTGAATGTCCTCCAAATGCATGCAAATGAATTGATTTTCTGTCCAAAATCTGCAGACTCCCTCCGACTTTTGGCATGTAAGCGTCCACTCCTCGGGACTGTAGATCAGGGACAGATATTGGCTAAAAGTGTTGTGTATTCCAGCCTTGATGCTCAGTATGCTAATGTGTGGTGATGCATCAAAGCTACCAATGGGAGAGCAGATACTGAAGCTAAGCAGGGTTGAGCCAGGTCATATAAATATATATGCTGTTTAAATGTAAAATTATTATCTGGTATGATTGACGTGTAACAAGCTTAGTTGAATGTGAAGTTCACGGATTTTGAAAAATTGCACTAAACTTTCTTTCTTGGGGAGACATGTGGAATAATCGTATCCCTTAAAATTTCTTTAGGTCTTAAAATAGCTTGAATGTAACTCTACACCCTTGCCTCATTTAGTAAACGTGGTTCTATGAATATGCAAATGAGCCCTGCCTCCACTCACTCACTCAGCTCAGAGATCCACTGGTTGACGATCACACGTTGATCTGATTGGTTACAAGGTCGTTTGTGACGTCAGAAACACCAGCGATTTCAAACCGTGTTTTTGAGACTGTCTTTGGTTCACTGCAGTTTTAAGCAGAAAATACTCAGCAATGCTGTCGACTTATGAATTTACACATGGTGTGTCTTAAAGCATATTAAAAACACCACATAGACATATAAACAACATTAAAAGCTTGATTTATACCACTTCAAATGTTTTATTTGCAACATGTATCAGACTCCTGGACTGTGGGTGAGACGTCTGAGACTGACTAGCAACCAATAATACAGCAACTTTCCGACCTTCGGTTACATCTGTTCATCTATAACACGTGAATGCAATGAGCCACAACGACAAGATGTTTTATTGCTTGCTTGGTTTCTAATTTGGCTCACAGTGAAATCTTATCCACTCCTGTATTTCACACACAAATATGTTCTGATTGTGCTGCATCTGGCATCATAGTTGCTTTCAGTGTGGACCGAGAAGGAAACTTAATGTGTTGCATCTGGTTAAAGGAGTAGTTCACTTTAAAAAAAACTTTTGCTGATAATTTACTCACCCATGTCATCCAAGATGTCCATGTCTTTCTTTCTTCAGTCGAAAAGAAATTAAGGTTTTTGATGAAAACATTCCAGGATTTTTCTCCATATAATGGACTTCAATGGAACCAAACGGGTCAAGGTCCAAATGAGAGTTTCAGTGCAGCTTCAAAGGGCTTTAAACGACACCAGACGATGAATAAGGGTCTTATCAAGCGAAACGATCGCTCATTTAAAAAATAAATAAAATAGTTTAAGTTTTATAAGCTCAAATGCTCGCCTTGCTCTGTGATGCACGTTTGTGACTTTCCTGTTTCAAACTTGTTCATCAAAATCTTTTTTCGAGTCATGACTCGAAGGGTCCTTGATAAGACCCTTATTCATCGTCTGGTGTCGTTTAAAGCCCTTTGAAGCTGCACTGAAACTCTCATTTGGACCTTGAACCGTTTGGTCCCCATTTGAAGTCCATTATAAGGAGAAAAATCCTGGAATGTTTTCATGAAAAACCTTAATTTCTTTTCGACTGAAGAAAGACAGACGTGGACATCTTGGGTGACATAGGGGTGAGTAAATTATCAGCAAAAGTTTTTTTTTTAAAGTGAACTACTCCTTTAAGGCTGAGTTGGATCATCCCGACATTTTTAATGTTAGCTGGTATTTTTAGTTTCTCACTAAATGTCTTTCTAAACCCTCTCATTGTGCTCTAGATCTTTGAATACGGAGCTCAGAGAGGAAGAAACGGAGGTGTGTTTTATTGACATTGCCTACGACGAGATACCAGAGCGCTACTACAAGGAGTCTGAGGTGAGATATTTATTTAAAGGGATAGATCACTTTAAAATTTATTTTGTTATGTTTTATCTTACCTCAAGGGCATCCAAGATGTAGGTGTCTGTTTCCGCAGTAGTTTCAATTTTGATATTGTTCTTGTCTGTCAGTCATATAATGCAGGTCTATGGTCACCACCTCAAAGAGCATGCACAGAGAAGTCCAGATTAAACATGATTTAATGACTCGTAAACGTAAGTACACATTGATGGCCTAAGACACAAAACGAGCGGTTTGTGTGAGAAAACGAACAGCATTTACATTGTTTTTACCTCTTGTAAACACAGCCACGTCCAAGTGATCTGAGGGCGCGGGCGCTTCGGTAGTTCGGAAGTTTGACCTTTCAGTGTGAAGATCTAAACATTGAAATCGTCTTCCATTGCGAATTTCCTGTATATCTAAATATGTTTAAGGTAAAACTTAAAATTGTTTACAAGAGGTAAAAACGATATAAATATTGTTCGTTTTTCTCACACAAACCGCTCGTTTCGTGTCTTAGGCCATCAATGTGTACTTACATTTACGAGTCATTAAATCATGTTTAATTTGGACTTCTCTGTGCATGCTCTTTGAGGTGGTGACCATAGACCTCCATTATATGACTGACAGACAAGAACGGTTTGACCTAAAAATATCAAAATTTTAAATACTGTGGAAACAAAGACACCTACATCTTGGATGCCCTTGAGGTAAGATAAAACATATCACAAATTAATTTCAAAGTGAACTATCCCTTTAATAATACACATAAATGTAAAATACTTAAAGATTTATAAGCAATACAAACACACAATGTACATATTTACCTCTAAAGTACAGTATGCGCTCATATCCACCTCCATATTTCATATTCACATCCAATATTTTCCTCACTGACCTTTCATTTATGATTTATTCATTTGAGCTCGGTTGATATGGTATTTAGTGCTGATGGGATTTTGTTTTGAAGAAACAGGGGAGTGCTTCTCCCACATGGAAGAAAACAAAGGAGTATGGGTTATTTTTAAGCCAATCCTGAATTATTAAAGAGGCCCTGTTGAGATCTCGACTGGATACACGCAGGACTCAGAATCACCTCTCCACTGTACCGCTGCAGTAATTCACTTTCACAATCTGTCCCTCTACTCCTGCAGAGGTAAGCTTAGACAGATGCGGCGTTATCTTTCTCTGGCAGGAGCTTGCTGCTATCTGAGGATCCAGGCCAGCAGTGCTTCTGTGGGAAGAGGAAAAAAAGCAGTGGAATTAGATGTGGAAGGGGAAAGAACTGGGACTGACGAGTGTGATAAATCTAGTCCTCATTTAGACAATTAAAATCACTTGTGTCACGGAAAACAACCTATGTCCTGATGTGGCACAGTGCAACAAAGCAAGTCAATAAAAAAAATTAAGATTTGAATGGAATATGAGGAGAAAAAAATAACATTGCAAAATATCAACAGCACACTAAAAAAGCTATAGATAATTATCATAGATGAGTTTTTAACGGAGTGTGAATAAAGGTGTATTTTAGGGGGGTGTATTTTAATAAATGCCCCCACCATGATTCTCCCAGCAGTCCTGCAGAGATCTCAACAGTCCTGTGTTGCTGAACAGCCTTTTTTGTGGATCTGAGTAAAAGACAGCAATGCTCCCACTCTGGGGAAGTTCCAGCTGGCTTTTTTTGTGCCCTTCAAGGACACTGCGGGAAGGGGACACTAGTTGTTGGGTCGTTCCAAACAAAAGTGGGCGACCGCATCCTTTCACAAAGGTCCTGTTCCCTCCTCTGTAAGCCCAAAGTATACTTCGTTTACACGTAGGCTACGTTATGTGTATAGTGCGAGTGATGCACATTTCACCAACCGCATAATGTGTATGTAAATATGTATAAAATAGTTTATATCTCACAATTCTGACTTTATAACTCGCAATTGCGAGTTTGTCATATTTTCAGAATCGTTAGAAGGGAAAAAAAAAGCTTTTTATCTCAGAATTGCGAATTTATGTCACAATTCTGACTTTATAACAGGCAATTGCAAGTTGCTGTTGTGTGTTAAAAAGTCAGAATTGTGTTATAAAGTTGCTATTGCGTGTTATAAAGTCAGAATTGTGATATAAAGTTGCTATTGCGTGTTATAAAGTCAGAATTGTGATATAAAGTTGCTATTGCGTGTTATAAAGTCAGAATTGTGATATAAAGTTGCTATTGCGTGTTATAAAGTCAGAATTGTGATATAAAGTTGCTATTGCGTGTTTAAGTCAGAATTGTGATATAAATTTGCTATTGCGTGTTAAAGTCAGAATTGTGATATAAAGTTGCTATTGCGTGTTAAAGTCAGAATTGTGATATAAAGTTGCTATTGCGTGTTATAAAGTCAGAATTGTGATATAAAGTTGCTATTGTGTGTTACAAAGTCAGAATTGTGATATAAAGGTGCTATTGCGTGTTAAAAAGTTAGAATTGTGTTATAAAGTTGCTATTTTCGTGTTACAAAGTCGGAATTGCGTTATAAAGTTGCTATTGCGTGTTATAAAGTCAGAATTGTGATATAAAGTTGCTATTGCGTGTTATAAAGTCAGAATTGTGATATAAAGTTGCTATTGTGTGTTACAAAGTCAGAATTGTGATATAAAGTTGCTGTTGCGTGTTACGAAGTCAGATTTGTGATATAAAGCTGCTATTGCGTGTTCAGAAAGTCAGATTTGTGATACAAAGTTGCTATTGCGTGTTATAAAGTCAGAATTGTGATATAAAGTTGCTGTTGCGTGTTACAAAGTCAGAATTGTGATATAAAATTGCTATTGCGTTTTACAGAAGTCAGATTTGTGATATAAAGTTTCTATTGCCTGTTAAGTCAGAATTGTGAGACGTAAACTCAGAATTGTGAGAAAAAGTCAGAATTGTGATATGAAAAGTTGCTGTATTCTGTGCGGAAACCATCTTCCATACTAATTAGTTTGTCCACAAGGTGGACAACAAACTACTGGAATATGCAACAACAATAGGCACCAGTGTTGACCTGCGTTTGTGTGAGGGGGTTAAGTGAAACCCACAACCTTAGTGTAAACGAGTACAAAGACATTTATATCAGTTATAACTTCTGGAGAGAAGTAGCAGCAGACACTAAACACTTTTTAACTGTTTCATTGATTTTTCCACATTAGTCACGTGACATTAACAGCTCAGGTCGTTGTGCCAAAAACAATTGTATCCAATGAGCAAAGATGAAATAATTTTTCAAAACTGCCTTTGACCAGATTGAAAAATTTTGTTTGTCTTGGCAGGGTTGGTAGGATGATCAATAGCTTGGTTTTCAATAAGTTAATGTATTCAGGCAGATATGCTTGCCAAAAATGCAACAATACCAGATGATAATTGGTTATCAAAGGGTGAAAGGAGAATAAATTATTTGATTATCATTTGCATAAGAATGATAGGAAAAGCTCTGAGAGTTGGTCATTTTGCAAAGTGATTTGGTGAAAAGGGGGAGTATAAATGGGCCATGTGCTGATACAAGTTGGTGTGTAGAGTACTCGCGTCAAGTGCTCTGCCCTCTAGAGTGGGTAGAGCAAAGCAATGTTCACTTTTAAATGGAGTTCGCTCTCTAATTCTGTGCATGTTTACAAAGATGTTATATGCTTTCAGGTGTAACATCAGCTAGAACTGGATGGCAGATACAGGCATTAAACGCAATAATTCTTGGTAGAAAGCATTTACAAATACAGAAAGAAACTAATACAAGGACATCTTTGCAGTAAAACAACATCTAAAAACAGTAATTTAACTCTATGGGATATCCAATCGTCAGAGCCTTGGTTTGGTGTTTTGCATTAGTCATTTCCCGGTCTGGGTCCCACCTTTTCTTTCCATCATCTCCGGTCTCCTTTCTATTCTGCTGTAAATGAGAAGTCTCAAAAAAGTTCAGATGTTACATTCTAGTATATTGTATTTAAAATTGGCTCTGTGACCATTTTCAATTTTGAATTTCCACTTCAGGACCCAAGACACTTTAAATCCGAGAAGACAGCCCGGGCTCGCTGCAGGAGGGATGGCGAGACACACAGGACCCTGTCATGTGCTCCTATAAGCTAGTGACCGTGAAGTTCGAGGTGTGGGGACTTCAGACACGTGTGGAACAGTTTGTGCACAAGGTCAATCCTCCCTTCCACATTCATTTCCCGGACGAGCCCCCTAATATCCCAACCTTGCAGTTGCTCTCACTGCAGATCCCTCGATCTATAGATAGACCTGTCCATCTGGCTGTGCTTACCATGATATGGCATTGGCAAATTCCTGAATCATCATCTTTTTCGCTGTTTTGGAATAACATTCTTGTCAACCAATCAGATTTTAGGATTAGGATTAGTCATCTCTCTGCTGGAGCTAGGGCTTTAACTACATCACTGTTAACCTTTAATTTTTTTAGGGATTGGGGTTATTGTTAGAATTGGGGTTAGGGATGAATTGGTTTTATTTTGACAGAATTAATTCTCCAGGAACAAATACTTCATCTCAATCACCATCTATTTGAACCTGTCTTTCTCTAGGTGGTGAGGGATGTGCTGTTGCTGGGCCATAGACAGGCTTTCGCCTGGGTTGATGAGTGGATTGGTAAGTTTGACATTGACTAATCAGGCTGGCTATTTATTCATGTATTTTCCTTCATGGGTTTTCTTTTGTGTTGACTGTCCCAGAGTCATGACTAACAAACCTCACAGATGCAGAAGGATGTCGTGATCCAAAGCTCACAACCGTGTTTAGTCATGCATGAGTCACTTCAGAGAACAAATGGGCGGTGAAGAGATTCAGCACTTTAAAGATGTTCATGTTCTCATCAAAGACCTTGACCAAACTGATTAGATGACAAATTCAGTCATGAACACTGAAAGTGTTCAGATTACAAGACATAGAAAGCAAAGCCACAAAAAAGGAGACGCGAGAGGGATGGAGGCAGCGTTTCTTTTGTCTCTTTCAAGCTGATTGCGTTCTCAGTGAGCTCCTAAAGATGCAGTGTGTGTCATGGAGATCACTGCGGGTGAGTTAGTTGGTTGAATTTGAGTAGAGGTGACCATTAACCAATCCTGCTTTTGGAGGGCCACCTTCCTGCCGACGCTTAGCTTTAGCCCTAATT
>JAQIUQ010002572.1:0-129582 GCA_030378365.1 Hybognathus amarus | reverse complement strand
CCCTCCATCACTCCATCTGCCCTTCCAGACCCTCCATCACTCCACCTGCCCACATGAGTCCCTCCTTTACTCCACCTGCCCTTATGAGTCCCTCCATTACTCCACCTGCCCTTATGAGTCCCTCCATCACTCCACCTGCCCTTCCAGAGACCCTCCATCACTCCACCTGCCCTTACGAGACCCTCCATCTCTCCACCTGCCCTTCCAGACCCTCCATCTCTCCACCTGCCCTTACGAGTCCCTTCATCTCTCCACCTGCCCTTACGAGTCCCTTCATCTCTTCACCTGCCCGTATGAGTCTCTCCATCACTCCATCTGCCCTTATGAGACCCTCCATCTGTCCACCTGCCCGTATAAGTCCCTCCATCGCTCCATCTGCCCTTCCGAGACACTCCATCTCTCCACCTGCCCTTACCAGACCCTCCATCTCTCCACCTGCCCTTACGAGTCCCTTCATCTCTCCACCTACCCTTGCGCGTCCCTCCATCTCTCCACCTGCCCTTCCATGAGACCCTCCATCTCTCCACCTGCCCTTCCGAGACCCTCCATCTCTCCAGCTGCCCTTGTGAGTCTCTCCATCCCTCCATCTGCCCTTACGAGTCCCTCCATCACTCCACCTGCCCTTATGAGTCCCTCCATCTCTCCACCTGCCCATATGAGTCTCTCCATCACTCCATCTGCCCTTACGAGACCCTCCATCTCTCCACCTGCTCTTATGAGTCCCTCCATCTCTCCACCTGCCCGTGTGAGTCCCCTCATCACTCCATCTGCCCTTACGAGACCCTCCATCACTCCACCTGCCCTTACGAGACCCTCCATCTCTCCACCTGCCCTTACCAGACCCTCCATCTCTCCACCTGCCCTTACGAGACCCTTCATCTCTCCACCTGCCCTTATGAGTCCCTCCATCTCTCCACCTGCCCGTATGAGTCTCTCCATCACTCCATCTGCCCTTATGAGACCCTCCATCTCTCCACCTGCTCTTATGAGTCCCTCCATCTCTCCACCTGCCCGTGTGAGTCCCTCCATCTGCCCTTACGAGACCCTCCATCTCTCCACCTGCCCATATGAGTCCCTCCTTTACTCCACCTGCCCTTATGAGTCCCTCCATCACTCCACCTGCCCTTACCAACCCTCCATCACTCCACCTGCCCTTATGAGTCCCTCCATCACTCCACCTGCCCTTATGAGTCCCTCCATCACTCCACCTGCCCTTATGAGTCCCTCCATCCTCCACCTGCCCTTCCGAGACCCTCCATCTCTCCACCTGCCCTTACGAGTCCCTCCATCACTCCACCTGCCCTTATGAGTCCCTCCATCTCTCCACCTGCCCGTGTGAGTCCCTTCATCACTCCATCTACCCTTACGAGTCCCTCCATCACTCCACCTGCCCTTATGAGTCCCTCCATCTCTCCACCTGCCCATATGAGTCACTCAATCACTCCATCTGCCCTTACGAGACCTTCCATCTCTCCACCTCCCCACATGAGTCCCTCCTTTATTCCACCTGCCCTTATGAGTCCCTCCATTACTCCACCTGCCCTGATGAGTCCCTCCATCACTCCACCTGCCCTTCCAGAGACCCTCCATCACTCTACCTGCCCTTACGAGACCCTCCATCTTTCCACCTGCCCTTCCGAGACCCTCCATCTCTCCAACTGTCCTTACGAGACCCTCCATCTCTCCACCTGCCCTTCGAGACCTCCATCACTCCACCTGCCCTTAAGACCCTCCATCACTCCACCTGCCCTTCCAGACCCTCCATCTCTCCACCTGCCCTTACGAGTCCCTTCATCTCTCCACCTGCCCTTAAGAGTCCCTTCATCTCTTCACCTGCCCGTATGAGTCCCTCCATCGCTCCATCTGCCCTTCCGAGACACTCCATCTCTCCACCTGCCCTTCCGAGACCCTCTATCTCTCCACCTGCCCTTCCGAGACCCTCCATCTCTCCACCTACCCTTGCGCGTCCCTCCATCTCTCCACCTGCTCTTCCGAACCCTCCATCTCTCCACCTGCCCTTCCGAGACCCTCCATCTCTCCACCTGCCCTTCCAGACCCTCCATCTCTCCAGCTGCCCTTGTGAGTCTCTCCATCACTCCATCTGCCCTTACGAGTCCCTCCATCACTCCACCTGCCCTTATGAGTCCCTCCATCTCTCCACCTGCCCATATGAGTCTCTCCATCACTCCATCTGCCCTTCCAAGACCCTCCATCTCTCCACCTGCTCTTATGAGTCCCTCCATCTCTCCACCTGCCCGTGTGAGTCCCTTCATCACTCCATCTGCCCTTACCGAGACCCTCCATCACTCCACCTGCCCTTACGAGACCCTCCATCTCTCCACCTGCCCTTCCGAGACCCTCCATCTCTCCACCTGCCCTTACGAGTCCCTTCATCTCTCCACCTGCCCTTATGAGTCCCTCCATCTCTCCACCTGCCCGTGTGAGTCCCTTCATCACTCCATCTGCCCTTCCGAGACCCTCCATCACTCCACCTGCCCTTACGAGACCCTCCATCTCTCCACCTGCCCTTACAGACCCTCCATCTCTCCACCTGCCCTTACGAGTCCCTTCATCTCTCCACCTGCCCTTATGAGTCCCTCCATCTCTCCACCTGCCCGTATGAGTCTCTCCATCACTCCATCTGCCCTTATGAGACACTCCATCTCTCCACCTGCTCTTATGAGTCCCTCCATCTCTCCACCTGCCCGTGTGAGTCCCTCCATCTGCCCTTACGAGACCCTCCATCTCTCCACCTGCCCATATGAGTCCCTCCTTTACTCCACCTGCCCTTATGAGATCCCTCCATCACTCCACCTGCCCTTACGAGACCCTCCATCACTCCACCTGCCCTTATGAGTCCCTCCATCTCTCCACCTGCCCTTATGAGTCCCTCCATCACTCCACCTGCCCTTATGAGTCCCTCCATCCTCCACCTGCCCTTACGAGACCCTCCATCTCTCCACCTGCCCTTACGAGTCCCTCCATCACTCCACCTGCCCTTATGAGTCCCTCCATCTCTCCACCTGCCCGTGTGAGTCCCTTCATCACTCCATCTACCCTTACGAGTCCCTCCATCACTCCACCTGCCCTTATGAGTCCCTCCATCTCTCCACCTGCCCATACGAGTCACTCCATCACTCCATCTGCCCTTACGAGACCCTCCATCTCTCCACCTGCCCACATGAGTCCCTCCTTTACTCCACCTGCCCTTATGAGTCCCTCCATTACTCCACCTGCCCTTATGAGTCCCTCCATCACTCCACCTGCCCTTACAAGACCCTCCATCACTCTACCTGCCCTTACGAGACCCTCCATCTTTCCACCTGCCCTTACGAGACCCTCCATCTCTCCAACTGTCCTTACGAGACCCTCCATCTCTCCACCTGCCCTTACGGGACCCTCCATCTCTCCACCTGCTCTTATGAGTCCCTTCATCTCTCCACCTGCCCGTGTGAGTCCCTTCATCACTCCATCTGCCCTTACGAGACCCTCCATCACTCCACCTGCCCTTCCGAGACCCTCCATCTCTCCACCTGCCCTTACCGAGACCCTCCATCTCTCCACCTGCCCTTACGAGTCCCTTCATCTCTCCACCTGCCCTTATGAGTCCCTCCATCTCTCCACCTGCCCGTATGAGTCTCTCCATCACTCCATCTGCCCTTATGAGACCCTCCATCTCTCCACCTGCTCTTATGAGTCCCTCCATCTCTCCACCTGCCCGTGTGAGTCCCTCCATCTGCCCTTACGAGACCCTCCATCTCTCCACCTGCCCATATGAGTCCCTCCTTTACTCCACCTGCCCTTATGAGTCCCTCCATCACTCCACCTGCCCTTACGAGACCCTCCATCACTCCACCTGCCCTTCCGAGACCCTCCATCACTCCACCTGCCCTTATGAGTCCCTCCATCACTCCACCTGCCCTTATGAGTCCCTCCATCTCTCCACTAGGGCTGTGTATCACCAACAATGTCACTGATACGATACGGCATCATGATACTAAAGCCACGATACAGATCAATTTGGAATTTATTTTGAGCTGAGTTTAGTAACAGTGCTACAACAGTTGTGATAACTGAAAAACAATTTATTTTTTGTCATAAAAAAATAGTTAAATAAAAATGCTGAGAATGGCTCTTCTTTATAGTCTGCCTCAATATCTGAAATGACAATTATAGTGACACTGAAGCATGTCTACACTGCTCAATGACTAAACAACTTAAATCATTCCATAAAAGCAAAAACGGTGACAACTGAAATTTAACATAGTTTTCTCAACACCTAGTATTCAGGAATTTGTTCTTAAGTGTTCAAATGTGCACCAAACAAAGTCATTTCTTCTATGTTGAAATCATTTTAAATGATTACATTTTCAGATTTTTATGCAGAAACAACAATTGATTGACATGCTCAAGGTAAAGAGAAGAGAGTGACAGCAGAATATCTCAAAACGCTAATGCTTATAACCAAAATAACCAACTGTGTTTAGAGGATACTTACCAAGACCGAAATTTAACATAATTTTGTGTGTTTAGTCCGTTAAAGCGATATAATCACGCGAGCTGTGTGTGAGGCGGCTGACTCTAGTCTAAATGCACACAGCGAAAACCAACTCTCAGAGAGCGCGCAAGTACTGAACAGTTTAAAGTCATTTGAATATTTAAACCAGTAAGACTTAAAGACGCGCAAATGGTAAACTTTAGTCACGATGCAATGCTGACCCGATTAAGCAAGTGAATATTCCCTCATGTCCCGACTCCTGAAACGCGAGCGTGTAGTTTCACCGGCTGCAGCTGTGCTGGATGCTTGCCTTGAGCAGCCGTTTGAGAGACGAGAGCAGACGCAGCACCATTGAACTCACGCTGTTCCTGAAATTGCGTCTACGTTTTCAAACTACTGATTTGATTTTATAATACAAAATACAAGCTTAAGTGAATCAATGTTTGCAATGTATGTATATAATAATAATTATGCGCAATACCCGCGACGAAATTCGAGCCCTGCCTGAATTGGCTTCATTCAAAAGCACAACAGTAACGATACGCGATACGGCAGCTGCTGTATCAATATGTGCATCGCCAGGAGTTCATGACGATATATCGCTGTATCGATGTTTTGAGCACAGCCCTACTCTCCACCTGCCCTTACCGAGACCCTCCATCACTCCACCTGCCCTTATGAGTCCCTCCATCTCTCCACCTGCCCTTATGAGTCCCTCCATCTCTCCACCTGCCCTTATGAGTCCCTCCATCTCTCCACCTGCCCTTATGAGTCCCTCCATCACTCCATCTGCCCTTATGAGTCCCTCCATCTCTCCACCTGCCCTTATGAGTCCCTCCATCTCTCCACCTGCCCTTATAAGTCCCTCCATCTCTCCACCTGCCCTTATGAGTCCCTCCATCACTCCACCTGCCCTTACGAGACCCTCCATCTCTCCACCTGCCCTTACGAGTCCCTCCATCACTCCACCTGCCCTTATGAGTCCCTCCATCTCTCCACCTGCCCTTATGAGTCCCTCCATCACTCCATCTGCCCTTACGAGACCCTCCATCACTCCACCTGCCCACATGAGTCCCTCCTTTACTCCACCTGCCCTTATGAGTCCCTCCATTACTCCACCTGCCCTTATGAGTCCCTCCATCACTCCACCTGCCCTTCACGAGACCCTCCATCACTCCACCTGCCCTTCCAACCCTCCATCTCTCCACCTGCCCTTCCAGACCCTCCATCTCTCCACCTGCCCTTACGAGTCCCTTCATCTCTCCACCTGCCCTTACGAGTCCCTTCATCTCTCTCACCTGCCCGTATGAGTCTCTCCATCACTCCATCTGCCCTTATGAGACCCTCCATCTGTCCACCTGCCCGTATAAGTCCCTCCATCGCTCCATCTGCCCTTCCAGACACTCCATCTCTCCACCTGCCCTTACCAGACCCTCCATCTCTCCACCTGCCCTTACGAGTCCCTTCATCTCTCCACCTACCCTTGCGCGTCCCTCCATCTCTCCACCTGCCCTTACGAGACCCTCCATCTCTCCACCTGCCCTCCGAGACCCTCCATCTCTCCAGCTGCCCTTGTGAGTCTCTCCATCCCTCCATCTGCCCTTACGAGTCCCTCCATCACTCCACCTGCCCTTATGAGTCCCTCCATCTCTCCACCTGCCCATATGAGTCTCTCCATCACTCCATCTGCCCTTCCGAGACCCTCCATCTCTCCACCTGCTCTTATGAGTCCCTCCATCTCTCCACCTGCCCGTGTGAGTCCCCTCATCACTCCATCTGCCCTTCCGAGACCCTCCATCACTCCACCTGCCCTTCCGAGACCCTCCATCTCTCCACCTGCCCTTACCAGACCCTCCATCTCTCCACCTGCCCTTACGAGACCCTTCATCTCTCCACCTGCCCTTATGAGTCCCTCCATCTCTCCACCTGCCCGTATGAGTCTCTCCATCACTCCATCTGCCCTTATGAGACCCTCCATCTCTCCACCTGCTCTTATGAGTCCCTCCATCTCTCCACCTGCCCGTGTGAGTCCCTCCATCTGCCCTTACGAGACCCTCCATCTCTCCACCTGCCCATATGAGTCCCTCCTTTACTCCACCTGCCCTTATGAGTCCCTCCATCACTCCACCTGCCCTTACGAGACCCTCCATCACTCCACCTGCCCTTATGAGTCCCTCCATCACTCCACCTGCCCTTATGAGTCCCTCCATCACTCCACCTGCCCTTATGAGTCCCTCCATCCTCCACCTGCCCTTACGAGACCCTCCATCTCTCCACCTGCCCTTACGAGTCCCTCCATCACTCCACCTGCCCTTATGAGTCCCTCCATCTCTCCACCTGCCCGTGTGAGTCCCTTCATCACTCCATCTACCCTTACGAGTCCCTCCATCACTCCACCTGCCCTTATGAGTCCCTCCATCTCTCCACCTGCCCATATGAGTCACTCCATCACTCCATCTGCCCTTACGAGACCTTCCATCTCTCCACCTGCCCACATGAGTCCCTCCTTTATTCCACCTGCCCTTATGAGTCCCTCCATTACTCCACCTGCCCTGATGAGTCCCTCCATCACTCCACCTGCCCTTCCGAGACCCTCCATCACTCTACCTGCCCTTACGAGACCCTCCATCTTTCCACCTGCCCTTCCAGAGACCCTCCATCTCTCCAACTGTCCTTACGAGACCCTCCATCTCTCCACCTGCCCTTCCGAGACCTCCATCACTCCACCTGCCCTTAGAGACCCTCCATCACTCCACCTGCCCTTCCAGACCCTCCATCTCTCCACCTGCCCTTCCGAGTCCCTTCATCTCTCCACCTGCCCTTAAGAGTCCCTTCATCTCTTCACCTGCCCGTATGAGTACCTCCATCGCTCCATCTGCCCTTCCGAGACACTCCATCTCTCCACCTGCCCTTCCGAGACCCTCTATCTCTCCACCTGCCCTTCCGAGACCCTCCATCTCTCCACCTACCCTTGCGCGTCCCTCCATCTCTCCACCTGCTCTTCCGAGACCCTCCATCTCTCCACCTGCCCTTCCAGACCCTCCATCTCTCCACCTGCCCTTACGAGACCCTCCATCTCTCCAGCTGCCCTTGTGAGTCTCTCCATCACTCCATCTGCCCTTACGAGTCCCTCCATCACTCCACCTGCCCTTATGAGTCCCTCCATCTCTCCACCTGCCCATATGAGTCTCTCCATCACTCCATCTGCCCTTCCGAGACCCTCCATCTCTCCACCTGCTCTTATGAGTCCCTCCATCTCTCCACCTGCCCGTGTGAGTCCCTTCATCACTCCATCTGCCCTTACCGAGACCCTCCATCACTCCACCTGCCCTTCCGAGACCCTCCATCTCTCCACCTGCCCTTACGAGACCCTCCATCTCTCCACCTGCCCTTCCGAGTCCCTTCATCTCTCCACCTGCCCTTATGAGTCCCTCCATCTCTCCACCTGCCCGTGTGAGTCCCTTCATCACTCCATCTGCCCTTACGAGACCCTCCATCACTCCACCTGCCCTTACCGAGACCCTCCATCTCTCCACCTGCCCTTACCAGACCCTCCATCTCTCCACCTGCCCTTACGAGTCCCTTCATCTCTCCACCTGCCCTTATGAGTCCCTCCATCTCTCCACCTGCCCGTATGAGTC
Source organism: Hybognathus amarus (assembly GCA_030378365.1). Taxonomy (NCBI): domain Eukaryota; kingdom Metazoa; phylum Chordata; class Actinopteri; order Cypriniformes; family Leuciscidae; genus Hybognathus; species Hybognathus amarus. The sequence goes on along the minus strand of JAQIUQ010002572.1, from coordinate 121,443 downwards.
TCTCCATCACTCCATCTGCCCTTATGAGACACTCCATCTCTCCACCTGCTCTTATGAGTCCCTCCATCTCTCCACCTGCCCGTGTGAGTCCCTCCATCTGCCCTTACAAGACCCTCCATCTCTCCACCTGCCCATATGAGTCCCTCCTTTACTCCACCTGCCCTTATGAGATCCCTCCATCACTCCACCTGCCCTTCCGAGACCCTCCATCACTCCACCTGCCCTTATGAGTCCCTCCATCACTCCACCTGCCCTTATGAGTCCCTCCATCACTCCACCTGCCCTTATGAGTCCCTCCATCCTCCACCTGCCCTTACGAGACCCTCCATCTCTCCACCTGCCCTTACGAGTCCCTCCATCACTCCACCTGCCCTTATGAGTCCCTCCATCTCTCCACCTGCCCGTGTGAGTCCCTTCATCACTCCATCTACCCTTACGAGTCCCTCCATCACTCCACCTGCCCTTATGAGTCCCTCGATCTCTCCACCTGCCCATATGAGTCACTCCATCACTCCATCTGCCCTTCACGAGACCCTCCATCTCTCCACCTGCCCACATGAGTCCCTCCTTTACTCCACCTGCCCTTTTGAGTCCCTCCATTACTCCACCTGCCCTTATGAGTCCCTCCATCACTCCACCTGCCCTTACAAGACCCTCCATCACTCTACCTGCCCTTACGAGACCCTCCATCTTTCCACCTGCCCTTCGAGACCCTCCATCTCTCCAACTGTCCTTACGAGACCCTCCATCTCTCCACCTGCCCTTACGGGACCCTCCATCTCTCCACCTGCTCTTATGAGTCCCTCCATCTCTCCACCTGCCCGTGTGAGTCCCTTCATCACTCCATCTGCCCTTACGAGACCCTCCATCACTCCACCTACCCTTCCGAGACCCTCCATCTCTCCACCTGCCCTTACCAGACCCTCCATCTCTCCACCTGCCCTTACGAGTCCCTTCATCTCTCCACCTGCCCTTATGAGTCCCTCCATCTCTCCACCTGCCCGTATGAGTCTCTCCATCACTCCATCTGCCCTTATGAGACCCTCCATCTCTCCACCTGCTCTTATGAGTCCCTCCATCTCTCCACCTGCCCGTGTGAGTCCCTCCATCTGCCCTTACGAGACCCTCCATCTCTCCACCTGCCCATATGAGTCCCTCCTTTACTCCACCTGCCCTTATGAGTCCCTCCATCACTCCACCTGCCCTTACGAGACCCTCCATCACTCCACCTGCCCTTCCGAGACCCTCCATCACTCCACCTGCCCTTATGAGTCCCTCCATCACTCCACCTGCCCTTATGAGTCCCTCCATCTCTCCACTAGGGCTGTGTATCACCAACAATGTCACGATACGATACGCATCATGATACTAAAGCCACGATACAGATCAATTTGGAATTTATTTTGAGCTGAGTTTAGTAACAGTGCTACAACAGTTGTGATAACTGAAAAACAATTTATTTTTTGTCATAAAAAAATAGTTAAATAAAAATGCTGAGAATGGCTCTTCTTTATAGTCTGCCTCAATATCTGAAATGACAATTATAGTGACACTGAAGCATGTCTACACTGCTCAATGACTAAACAACTTAAATCATTCCATAAAAGCAAAAACGGTGACAACTGAAATTTAACATAGTTTTCTCAACACCTAGTATTCAGGAATTTGGTCTTAAGTGTTCAAATGTGCACCAAACAAAGTCATTTCTTCTATGTTGAAATCATTTTAAATGATTACATTTTCAGATTTTTATGCAGAAACAACAATTGATTGACATGCTCAAGGTAAAGAGAAGAGAGTGACAGCAGAATATCTCAAAACGCTAATGCTTATAACCAAAATAACCAACTGTGTTTAGAGGATACTTACCAAGACCGAAATTTAACATAATTTTGTGTGTTTTAGTCCGTTAAAGCGATATAATCACGCGAGCTGTGTGTGAGGCGGCTGACTCTAGTCTAAATGCACACAGCGAAAACCAACTCTCAGAGAGCGCGCAAGTACTGAACAGTTTAAAGTCATTTGAATATTTAAACCAGTAAGACTTAAAGACGCGCAAATGGTAAACTTTAGTCACGATGCAATGCTGACCCGATTAAGCAAGTGAATATTCCCTCATGTCCCGACTCCTAAACGCGAGCGTGTAGTTTCACCGGCTGCAGCTGTGCTGGATGCTTGCCTTGAGCAGCCGTTTGAGAGACGAGAGAGCAGACGCAGCACCATTGAACTCACGCTGTTCCTGAAATTGCGTCTCACGTTTTCAAACTACTGATTTGATTTTATAATACAAAATACAAGCTTAAGTGAATCAATGTTTGCAATGTATGTATATAATAATAATTATGCGCAATACCCGCGACGAAATTCGAGCCCTGCCTGAATTGGCTTCATTCAAAAGCACAACAGTAACGATACGCGATACGGCAGCTGCTGTATCAATATGTGCATCGCCAGGAGTTCATGACGATATATCGCTGTATCGATGTTTTGAGCACAGCCCTACTCTCCACCTGCCCTTCCGAGACCCTCCATCACTCCACCTGCCCTTATGAGTCCCTCCATCTCTCCACCTGCCCTTATGAGTCCCTCCATCTCTCCACCTGCCCTTATGAGTCCCTCCATCTCTCCACCTGCCCTTATGAGTCCCTCCATCACTCCATCTGCCCTTATGAGTCCCTCCATCTCTCCACCTGCCCTTATGAGTCCCTCCATCTCTCCACCTGCCCTTATGAGTCCCTCCATCTCTCCACCTGCCCTTATGAGTCCCTCCATCACTCCACCTGCCCTTACGAGACCCTCCATCTCTCCACCTGCCCTTACGAGTCCCTCCATCACTCCACCTGCCCTTATGAGTCCCTCCATCTCTCCACCTGCCCTTATGAGTCCCTCCATCACTCCATCTGCCCTTACGAGACCCTCCATCACTCCACCTGCCCACATGAGTCCCTCCTTACTCCACCTGCCCTTATGAGTCCCTCCATTACTCCACCTGCCCTTATGAGTCCCTCCATCACTCCACCTGCCCTTCCGAGACCCTCCATCACTATACCTGCCCTTCCAACCCTCCATCTCTCCACCTGCCCTTCGAGACCCTCCATCTCTCCACCTGCCCTTACGAGTCCCTCCATCTCTCCACCTGCCCTTATGAGTCCCTCCATCACTCCACCTGCCCTTATGAGACCCTCCATCTCTCCACCTGCCCTTACGAGTCCCTCCATCACTCCACCTGCCCTTATGAGTCCCTCCATCTCTCCACCTGCCCTTATGAGTCCCTCCATCTCTCCACCTGCCCTTATGAGTCCCTCCATCTCTCCACCTGCCCTTATGAGTCCCTCCATCACTCCATCTGCCCTTATGAGTCCCTCCATCTCTCCACCTGCCCTTCACGAGTCCCTCCATCTCTCCACCTGCCCTTATGAGTCCCTCCATCTCTCCACCTGCCCTTATGAGTCCCTCCATCTCTCCACCTGCCCTTACGAGACCCTCCATCACTCCACCTGCCCTTACGAGACCCTCCATCACTCCACCTGCCCACATGAGTCCCTCCTTTACTCCACCTGCCCTTATGAGTCCCTCCATTACTCCACCTGCCCTTACGAGTCCCTCCATCACTCCACCTGCCCTTATGAGACCCTCCATCACTCCACCTGCCCTCACGAGACCCTCCATCACTCCACCTGCCCTCATCGAGACCCTCCATCACTCCACCTGCCCTCAAGAGACCCTCCATCTCTCCACCTGCCCTTACGAGTCCCTCCATCTCTCCACCTGCCCTTACAAGACCCTCCATCTCTCCACCTGCCCTTCCAGACCCCTCCATCTCTACACCTGCCCTTCAGAGACCCTCCATCTCTCCACCTGCCCTTACGAGACCCTCCATCTCTCCACCTGCCCTTACGAGACCCTCTCCATCTCTCCACCTGCCCTTCCGAGACCCTCCATCTCTCCACCTGCCCTTCCGAGCCCCTCCATCTCTCCACCTGCCCTTACAGAGACCCTCCATCTCTCCACCTGCCCTTCCGAGACCCTCCATCTCTCCACCTGCCCTTCCGAGCCCCTCCATCTCTCCACCTGCCCTTACGAGACCCTCCATCACTCCCACCTGCCCTTACGAGTCCCTCCATCTCTCCACCTGCCCGTATGAGTCTCTCCATCACTCCATCTGCCCTTACGAGACCCTCCATCTCTCCACCTGCTCTTATGAGTCCCTCCATCTCTCCACCTGCCCGTGTGAGTCCCTCCATCACTCCATCTGCCCTTCCGAGACCCTCCATCTCTCCACCTGCCCATATGAGTCCCTCCTTTACTCCACCTGCCCTTATGAGTCCCTCCATCACTCCACCTGCCCTTACAAGACCCTCCATCACTCCACCTGCCCATATGAGTCCCTCCTTTACTCCACCTGCCCTTATGAGTTCCTCCATCTCTCCACCTGCCCTTATGAGTCACTCCATCTCTCCACCTGTCCTTATGAGTCCCTCCATCTCTCCACCTGCCCTTACAAAACCCTCCATCACTCCACCTGCCCTTATGAGTCCCTCCATCTCTCCACCTGCCCTTATGAGTCCATCCATCTCTCCACCTGCCCCTACAAAACCCTCCATCACTCCACCTGCCCTTATGAGTCCCTCCATCTCTCTCACCTGCCCTTATGAGTCCATCCATCACTCCACCTGCCCTTATGAGACCCTCTATCGCTCCACCTGTCCTTATGAGTCACTCCATCTCTTCACCTGCCCTTATGAGTCCCTCCATCACTCCATCTGCCCGTCATGAGTCCCTCCATCACTCCACCTGCCCTTATGAGACCCTCTATCGCTCCACCTACCCTTATTGCCTCAGATTGTGAAGTGCAGCAACAAGCTCTGGCACGAAGGCACAGTCACCTCTGGTGAATTCATCAGAATAAAGCCGCAGAATGGGAACCGCTGTGTTGAGTCGGCATTAGGATGTGGTGTTCAGCGCCTGTAAATACATTTTTGTAGTTTGAATAAAGCTTCTTTTCATGTGTTGTTGACTTGTATATGCATTTGTTTACTGTGATGGTTACTGGTTACTTATTGTTGTCAGTGTATAAAATAATTATTTATTAATTCATTGCTTGACTGACAATTGAGATGTTTCACTGCATTTATCTGTATTTATGCATAACTATGACAAAACAATCATATGACAAAACAAATTACATTTTGCTTGTTTTATTAAATTATATCTTTGCTATAGTATATCAAAAAGTTATATAATTAAGTATTGGTCAGCATTTAAAATGATTATTTTGTTTAAGTTTTGGGGTGGACTAACAATGTAATTCATTCTGAAGTAATATTAATTTTTAAGGAGTGATACTTACATTTTTCGAGTATAAAATCAACAGTTTTCTCCAAAAGAGAGATCTTCTGCTGCCTGTCTCCTTTGTGCAGACATTACAAACACAAAGGAAAACTGTTCTAGGTTGTGCTGTTGAATTACTGATATGAAGTGTTAGTGCACCTGTCGCTCATATCATTTAAACTTCTAAACTTATTACATACAAGTCAAGATCATGGAAAGATACCCATAGTTGTATCTAACAATCATAATGACAAAACAAAAAACAAAAAAACTAAAGATCACTAGTTTGTGTACATAATATGATATTTATGCACAATAACGTAAAAATATCAATAACAAAAAAAGAACAAAGCTAAATATCTTTAAATAGTTCTTCATAACACATAAAAAAATGTTTTGTTGTTATAAGTCTGAGGGATGAAACGAGGTAAATTCATCAAGAAAAAGGAAAACTTAAAGGAGAAACCTTTTGGATAAAATAAAGAAATTCACAACATATTCAAGAGATGATGATTTGGGGGCATAGACTGTAAGTTTGGAGGCTTCTAATAAAAAAATAGCGTTATGATAAAACTGTCAGAGCAAGTGAAACAGCGCAGCGTTACCTCAAGCTTCTTCAGTCGTCTAATAAACTGACATGTCAGAGTATTAATTCAGCACTTGAGAGTACCTCGGTAGAATGAAATGTCCTTATTTCTTTTTATCCGTGCAGGGCTCTTGTTGTGTGTGGCGCTGGTACGTCTCTCAGTCGCACCCTGCTTCATACCAGTCATGTTAAAAACATGTAACTTATTCACTCATCCATAAACGATCCATCAGCTTGCCAAAAAGATCCATAATTCCACTTGATGCTTTGCGTCATCGATAAACGCCTTTGTTATTATAAGAGATTAGCGATCCCTGGTGGCCAAAAATTGCATAGCATACTGTTTATTTATTTATTTATTTATTTATTTTTTATTTTATTCGAACAATTATTCATGTACGAACAGTAAGGCAATAGTAACAATTCTTTACATTAACAGGTGCATGAAATAAAATAAATAAATAAATAAATAAAATAAGGTAGGGGCTAAAGTATTTTTTTTAAAAAATCACACTCTTCTATGACGGATAAAAGACTAATTGCATTTTTCTTTTTTATCACTTTGAGGGCTTTTGTAAATGAAAAACAAATTCACCATGAAATCCACAGAACATTGGTTTCACCTAATCACCTTTAGGTATTTCGAATTGTGTACAAAAAAATGTCCCAAGCATAAGGATATTATTAACCAGGAAGTTATCTTTGTTATTATTCATTAAACATCCATAAATAATGTCCTTTGCAGTGAGGTCTTCGAGGTGAGGTATCTTTGGGTAGAGCCAGTCGTAAATATCAGACCATAAGGCCTCCACAACCATACAGTGAAACAATAGATTCTCCGTTTCAGTATTATCACAAAATAAACATTTATTTGAGTCAAATCCAAATCTAAAGTCGCAAATACTCACTCGATGGATATATGCCATTTCAAATTTTAAAATGTACTTCTTTAACTTTGGGAGGTAACGGGAATTTTAAATACTCGGTTCTAAGTCTGTGAATGCTATCTTTTGAGAAAAAAATGTGAAATTGAGTTTCTATAAACTAATATAGAATAAGAGTGGTTGAATTTATTTCTAACAGTTTTGTTTGAAAGTTGGCTTCCTTTAAAATCACGGCCTTCAACTGACAGTACTGGAAGATGTGGGATTATAGAGACAGAATATGAGAGAATTTCTTTAATTAGATATACGACAGCTTTAGGGGTGGCTTTAGTAATAGATTAAAAAATGGCCCGATTGCAAATGAGATTATAATTTAACACAAAAATGCTCATATGATATAATTCCACTATTGCTGTCAATTAAATGGGAAACTGACCAAATACCTTTCTCCATCCAGATCTTGTCAAACAGTGATTTATTCCTGACCATAATATATCTATTGTTCCATAATGGTGTGTTGTGTGGTGTAAAGTTATGATTATAAAAAATCTTCCAGTTTAACAAAACCTGTTGATGAAATTTGGATAATTTTATCAGCAGACGTTGAACGGTGAAATCACAATTTAGTAAAAATTCCATTCCTCCTAATTTCTTAAACAATTCTCTGGGAATATGAAACCAAAAATTTTTGTGGTTTAAAAAGGATTTCAACCAATTAATTTTCAGGGTCCCATTTATAGCATCAAAATCAATGGCTTGTTACCCTCCAATGGTTGTTGTAACTAAGTGTACGTCTTCAAAAATTGTTATACTACCCCATGACCTCCCTGGCTCCCTCATTTCAAGCATTTGAATAGGCAACACAACACAAAAGTTATAGCTCCCAATGTTATAGGCTATTGAAGGCCTAAAGCACCCTGGTACAACAGTGCCTTCTCGTCTTTATTTTTAGGTCATGTTCCAAAAATATTTAAGCTGGCAGCCTGGCAGTAATAAAACTTCTCATTAAGAAACTGCAATTAGATCCAAATAACTTAGCAAATTACAGACCTATTTCAAATCTTCCATTTATGTCAAAAATACTAGAAAAAGTTGTGTCCGCTCAATTGTGCTCTTTTTTGCAAGAAAATGATATCTATGAAAAATTCCAGTCAGGATTCAGACCGCATCATAGTACAGAAACTGCGCTAGTTAAAATTACAAATGATTTACTTCTAGCTTCTGACCAAGGCTGTATCTCAATACTAGTCCTACTTGATCTTAGCGCTGCGTTCGACACTATAGATCATAAAATACTCTTGGATCGACTACAAAACTACACTGGTGTTCAGGGACAGGCATTAAGCTGGTTTAGATCGTACTTATCGGACCGTTCTCATTTTGTCTGTTTAAATGGGGAAAAATCAAAGATAACGCCAGTAGACTATGGAGTACCACAAGGATCAGTGTTAGGCCCTCTGCTATTCTCAATATATATGCTGCCACTTGGTAATATTATAAGAAAACATGGAATTAACTTCCACTGTTATGCTGATGATACTCAATTATATATTTCATCACGACCAGACGAAAACACTAACTCATCTAAATTGACAGAGTGTCTCAAAGATATAAAATGCTGGATGACGCGTAATTTCCTGCTATTAAATTCAGATAAAACCGAAGTATTACTTATTGGTCCAAAAAACTACTCACAAAACCTCTTACAACACAACTTTAATATAGATGGATGTCCTGTTACTTTATCCACTACAGTAAAAGACCTGGGTGTTATACTAGACCGCAACTTGTCTTTCGAAAATCATATTTCATGTTACAAGAACAGACTTTTTCCACCTTAGAAACATTGCTAAGCTACGTAACATGCTATCTGTTTCTGATGCAGAAAAGTTAGTTCAGTGCATTCATGACCTCGAGAACTAGATTACTGTAATGCTTTATTAGCCGGTTGTCCTGCATCCTCAATAAACAAGCTACAGTTAGTCCAAAATGCAGCCGCTAGAGTTCTTACTAGGTCAAGAAAGTATGATCATATAACACCGATTTTATCATCTCTACACTGGTTACCTGTTAAGTTCCGTATAGACTAAAAAATACTACTACTGACCTATAAAGCCCTAAATGGTTTAGCTCCAATGTACTTAACAGACATTCTTTCGCCATACAATCCACCGCGTTCCTTAAGATCACTAAATTCAAGGCTTCTGGTCATTCCTAGGATATCTAAGTCCAATAAAGGAGGGAGGGCGTTCTCACATTTAGCTCCAAAACTCTGGAATAGCCTTCCCGATACGAGTCCAGAGGCTCTGACTCGCTGACACAGTTTAAAACTAGACTAAAGACGCATCTCTTCAGTCAAGCATTCACATAATGCTTACCTTTTAGTCCTCTGTTATGCCATACGGAACCATTGCCACTGAAACGCATTACCGCACCAGTGGGGCTCGACAGCCTTTTAGACAAACGGGTTGGCGCGTATGGTTGGGTTGCGGAGAGATTTGTGAGATTGTGGTTTTTAACATCTACTCCCGTGTAATGGAAATCATTATGAACATCACCTATGCTAATTATTTCCCATCTGCCTTTCTGCTGTTATCAACAGGCATTGATCAGCTCCAGTTTTGTATCCAGCCTCTCACGGGGATTTGGATGCCCCAACACCTGTGATGAGAAGACCAACGCCTGTGAAGAGACGACTCAACGCTGGCGATATGTTATTCCCTTAATGACTAGTGTGATTTGTGTTATTTGTCTTGAAGTAACTCGACCTGTGGTGACTGAAACTAGGACATGTTTACTCAAATTGAATGTGACGAAGTAAGCCTGACGACACAGACGATGTTTTGATGAACGTTCACGCTGCCCTCGGACAGTTAAAGTGAATGTAATGTGACTCTGAAGAGGGACATTTTCTCAGCTTGTTTCATCAGGCAAATTGTTCATAGCAATCATTCATAGGTAGTTTTTTTTTCGTAATTTGCTACTTAAAATTTACACAAATTCAAGTTTACAAAGAATTGTTTTGTAAACTATTTCCAGATCCTCTGTAAAATTGTACCACAGAATTTAAACAGAACAAATTTGATTTGTTTTAAAACATTGTTTCACTGTTCATTCTACACATACACTCACCGGCCACTTTATTAGGTACCCCATGCTAGTAACGGGTTGGACCCACTTTTGCCTTCAGAACTGCCTCAATTCTTCGTGGCATAGATTCAACAAGGTGCTGGAAGCATTCCTCAGGGAGTTTGGTCCATATTGACATAATGGCATCACACAGTTGCCACAGATTTGTCGGCTGCACATCCATGATGCGAATCTCCCGTTCCACCACATCCCAAAGATGCTCTATTGGATTGAGATCTGGTGACTGTGGAGGCCATTTGAGTACAGCGAACTCATTGTCATGTTCAAGAAACCAGTCTGAGATGATTCCAGCTTTATGACATGGCGCATTATCCTGCTGAAAGTAGCCATCAGAAGTTGGGTACATTGTGGTCATAAAGGGATGGACATGGTCAGCAACAATACTCAGGTAGGCTGTGGCGTTGCAACGATGCTCAATTGGTACCAAGGGGCCCAAAGAGTGCCAAGAAAATATTCCCCACACCATGACACCACCACCACCAGCCTGAACCGTTGATACAAGGCAGGATGGATCCATGCTTTCATGTTGTAGACGCCAAATTCTGACCCTACCATCCGAATGTCGCAGCAGAAATCGAGACTCATCAGACCAGGCAACGTTTTTCCAATCTTCTATTGTCCAATTTCGAATGAGCTTGTGCAAATTGTAGCCTCAGTTTCCTGTTCTTAGCTGAAAGGAGTGGCACCCGGTGTGGTCTTCTGCTGCTGTAGCCCATCTGCCTCAAAGTTCGAACGTACTGTGCGTTCAGAGATGCTCTTCTGCCCACCTTGGTTGTAACGGGTGGTTATTTGAGTCACTGTTGCCCTTCTATCAGCTCGAACCAGTCTGGCCATTCTCCTCTGACCTCTGGCATCAACAAGGCATTTCCGCCCACAGAACTGCCGCTCACTGGATGTCTTTTCTTTTCGGACCATTCTCTGTAAACCCTAGAGATGGTTGTGCGTGAAAATCCCAGTAGATTAGCAGTTTCTGAAATACTCAGACCAGCCCTTCTGGCACCAACAATCATGCCACGTTCAAAGTCACTCAAATCACCTTTCTTCCCCATACTGATGCTCGGTTTGAACTGCAGGAGATTGTCTTGACCATGTCTACATGCCTAAATGCACTGAGTTGCCGCCATGTGATTGGCTGCTTAGAAAGTGTCCGGTGAGTGTATGAGCGCAGCACACACACACACACACACACACTATGTTAACAACATAAGTTAGTGCCTATAAAACATCTAGATGTGGAGTTTATTTAACATATGTGTTAAGCAGCCTCAATTTTTTTTTACCTGAATACCATCACGATTGAAAATGTGACATTGATTTCCTACAACAGTTCAATAAACAATACAATTTTAGTCACTTACATTTTAGATGCAATATTGGCTGTTTTTGTTCTGTTTCAGCAGCGAAAATAGCTCCAAACAAAAATTATAGCAGATCAACGGCGAATCTCACCGGAACACTCATCCTGTCATTACTGAATGATTCAGTATTTTGAACGAATCAATTGAGTCAAAGGTTCAATGACCCATACATTAACATCTGTCTCATTCTTGAATGAATCAATCGTCTAAACAAATTCGTTTAAATTAATGAATCAATGACTCACTCATTAATACGGCCTGCCTGCCGCCACCTATTGGCGGTTTAGTGTTATGTTTATAAGTAGCCTAGTATCTTTCCAAATGTTTCTTACTGCCACTGAGGAAAAAAAAATGAAAAAAAAAAAATCTCCGATGACCCATGACCTCAACTGACAAACAACCGGAACCAAACTTCTTTTTGTATGCCTTATTAGAAATATATTAAAATTATGCTTGTGTTTAGCATATTTCATAAAAGTATAATTAAGCATATATTTATTGCAAATGTACTTATCGTGCATTTGTTTGAAATATATTAAAAATATGCTTGTGTTTAACATATTTCTTTAAAAGTGTAATTAAGCATATATTTATTACCAATGTACTTTTAGTATACTTTTTAGAAATATATAAAAACTATGTGCTTGTGTGTAGCATATTTCATAAAAGTACAATTAAGCATATATTCATTACCATGTACTTATAGTGCATTTGTTTGAAATATATTAAAATTATGCTTGTGTTTAGCATATTTCTTAAAAGTGTAATTAAGTATATATTTATTGCCAATGTACTTCTAATATACTTGTTAGAAATAAATTAAACTGCAAAAAAATTCCACTAAAAATACATTTAAAATATCAATGGTATTTAATATACTTTAGCAATTACACTTAAGCAGTGGCGTGCACGGGGGGAGGGGCGGGGGGGCTCAAGCCCCTGCCCCTTTTATCTCAAAATGTATTGTGCCCTTTTCTGATAATTGTAAATAATAATAATTATTATAAATATTATAATAAATAACAATACACTTACTACACACCCTTGCCACTAACAATAATAATACAAACAAATATTATATATATATTTTTTTTGGCGGTTTGGCGGAGAAGTGGTAGGCGGAGTTTCCTTTGCAGCGCCTCATACGCATTTAACGCACTACGCAGCAGTTCGCGCGAGTCGCTTCAAACAAGCAGCAGGTAACGTTAAATACAGAAAATTACATTTATCCTACCAACACCATGCTACTCTAAAAGTTGCGAGTAGCATGCAAGTTATTCTTAACTATAATAAAAGTATAACTCGATCCATGGGAGTCAGTTTGAAATGTGCTGGGGACAGAGACGTATTTGGAAGGGCATTTTCAAAAGTGCTGGGTACAATGATGCATTCATTCTTGACTTTTTTTTTTTCTCTTTCGTTTCGAGTAGGTCATGTTTTGAAAGACAATGTCCTGTAGCTTCCTGATGTACATAAATAAAAATGAGCACAAAGATGTGATGTCCAGCCAAAAATGTGTTGGTTTGGGTGTAATTGGTCGTACAATGTAGAGCAAATATATTGTTATTATAGTGAGTATATATAATATATACGCCCATCATTGCATGTGTATAGTGATGGTCCAGAGGTAGAACTTTTGCCTAGCGTGTCGGGACTCGGGAGGTTGGGGTTGTAATCCGCGCTCGTAAAGTTTTTTTTTCCCCTCATCAAAACCAATAATGTTTATCAGTGGTTGTATTGATATAATGTTTATCAGTGGCTGTATGTGTTTTGATGAGAGGAAAAAAAATATACGAGAGCGGATTAGAACCCATGAGAACCAGGGACACGTTGAGTGCATTTTGATTTGTGATTTCACCGGAACGAATCTCTGCAACGGATTGCAGCCCTATTCGCACGGGATTTGTATTATCTGATGACATGTAGTAATTTGTAATAATTGCAGAGTTTGTCTGTGATCTTAATCGCGTGCGAATCGGCCATGTTTGTAATTTGTAAAGTAATAATTCCCCGCAAATTAACTACTATATTTCGCCGAACACCGAGGTCCTGTGATGATACACTCTAAAAAGAGATGTGTTAAAAAACAACACACATCATGTGTTGATGGTATTTTGACACAAGTTGTGTAGTTAAAATGTAACTGGAATAGCAATGGGTGGAGGGAAGTTTGTGTTTAAGAACCTAATTATAGGTAGTGTATTTTATATGGTATCCCAGAACAAGCTCTAAAATAAATGAAACAACACATTACAATAAATAAATAAAATCTTAATTCATAAAAAAACTTCAGATTAATGAGTGTTTTTGGCAGCCAATCACATCATGCCTCTGTTTCAATATTTTTTCAAATGCTGATTTCACTTGTTATTAATAACCAATTTATTATAACAAACAATTTATTTCTGTCAGACGTCTACAGAAGCACTTATTGAGAATTACCAGGTTTTGTGTTGACGATTCATTGAATGTTTGATTTGAAGTCACCAGAATCGTGATTAGTGGCAGCTTTATTGAGGCTCTTGACCCTTCACTCTTTAACATTAGCTTTCTCTGTTTGCTGTATCTGTGTGTTTATTTTGCACATCTGAAACAGCTGGAACTACCTTGAGGAAAAAGATCATCAGATGATGATTTTCCAACATGATGTTTTTTGAACATAGCAAGATAAGTTTAATGTTTAAGAGATGACTTATATTTGATCACTTATATTTGATTACAAATACTCAGTGTGTACAGGATATTATGGTGTATGCTATCTTATGATATAATTCTTTAAAAAATATGTTTAGAGAAAGTTTAAAGCTGCAGCAGAAACTAGTCAAATACAGACATCAAGAATCAGCATATGACTCTCAACAATGGTGACAAAGCTTCATGTCTCTAGTACAAAGCTCATCCATAAGTCCCAGCATGCATTGCGGCATGAAACTTTTCATTTGTCACCATTATTGAGATTCATATGCTGATTCTTGATATCTGTGTTTGACTGGTTTCTGCTGTAGCTTTAAACTTTTTTTTGTCATTCTGCACTTTTGGATAGCTGGATGTAGTTTCACAAAACCTTTAGAATTAAGAATACATCATTAAAATAAATGCACACCATCCACATACTCAAAAGCTTGATCATAACTTGCTGATTATGACATCATCAAGAACCATCTGATCATATTTTCTCTCACCATAACAGATGTATTTGATTAAAATACAGTTACAACAGCCAGAGAAACACTAAAACAAGAGTAAAGGGTCAAGAGCCCAAATAAAGGAGCCATTAATCACGATTCTGGTGACTTAAAATAAAACTGAAATGAAACATCAAACCTCTGTTCATTCTTAATAAGAGCTTGTCTATGTAGATTAATGATGTCTAAAACATCCAAATGTTCAAACAAACTCTATTAAACATCACTGGACTACATAAACACAAGTTACCAATACGTGTCAGTGTTCATCCAAACACTTTTGTAAGCACACGGGAAGTAACTCTGGCAAATACACTCCGACTACAGTCACATGTGACGCATATCTGATGCAAGTTGTGTTACTATAACACATTAGTGTGTAAAAGGTTTCAACAACACACCGCTGTGTAACACATTAGTTGTGTTAAACGTAACACAAAATGTGTAATCCTTATAAACACAGAGATGTGTAAAGAAATGACACAGGTTGTGTGTTAAATTTGACACAACATGTGTTGTCCTTAACTGAGACACACAGGTGTGTTAAGATATAACACAGGTTGTGTTGTTTTTAACACATCCGTTTTAAGAGTGTATTAGTCCCGTGCCAATTGACATCTCGACTCGATCTCAGACGCATTCTGATTGACAATGTCATTTGTTTTTATCCAAGGAATAAAAGTGCAAGGGGAAATACATCTAGTTAAATTAAATCTTAAGTCCATGTCCAACACTAAATGTATTTGATTTCATAGTAATGCTTTTGGTTCATTTGTTCATTACTCATGTATGAACTAACATGAACTAACCATGAGCAACACATTTGTTACTGTTTATCTTAAATAATACAACTGTTAATTGTTTATTCATGTTATGTCACAGTCAGTGCATTAACTAATGATAACAAATACAACTTTTGATTTTAATGTTTTAGTAAATGCTGAAATTAATATTAACTAAGATTAATACATGCTGTAGTGCCCTTAGTGCCCTTTTTGGTCCCTCCGCCCCTGCCCCTGAGGGTATGTGCACGCCACTGCACTTAAGTACTACTTAAAGGGTTAGTTCACCCAAAAATGAAAATTATGTCATTAATGACTCACCCTCATGTCGTTCCAAGCCCGTAAGACCTCCGTTCATCTTCGGAACACAGTTTAAGATATTTTAGATTTAGTCCAAGAGCTTTCTGTCCCTCCATTGAAAATGTATGTACCTTATACTGTCCATGTCCATAAAGGCAATACAGACATCATCAAAGTAGTCCATGTGACACCAGTGGGTTAGTTCGAATTTTTTGAAGCATCGAAAATACTTTTTGGTCCAAACATAGCAAAAACAACGACTTTATTCAGCATTGTATTGTCTTCCGGTTCAGTTGTTGATATGCGTTCAGTGACGTGGGTTACGCTGACGTGAGACGCGACGTGAGACGCGGCTGACGCGTGTTTGGTGCGTCCGTCCGTGTATTCAGGTTCAAATAATGGTGCGTTCTATTATTCATCCGTCTCGGAGATCCGAATCGGACGACAGACGTTGCCTAGCAACAGGTGACCTTTCCTCGGATTTCTCCTCTCGGACGTCGGACAACCGTGAGGACACCGAGCAAAAATTCCGTTTCGGAATTCAAGATGGCTGCGCCCTGTGACTTGTAAGAATGAATTGTTTTCATTGTTTTTAAAACGCTTTGGTATTTTAAATGACTATTATAATCACTCGTATTACTGCGTCCCCTGTAGGTAAGGGAATCGGTTGTTGTGAGTGCAATTACTAACGTTTCTAGCGTTGCTAACAGAAGATTAACATGAAAAACATTAAATAAAGTGAACATTTTCAAGTTCAAATGGCTGCGTTTTGATAAGGTGTAGTCATAATATTTTTTTTAAATGTAAGTGCCTGGTTCTCGGCCAGTGCTACCATGACAACAGCTTTCTCCGATTCGGACACGCAAAAACATAATAGAACGCTTGAAGTGTGGACGTGACGTCAAATCCGAGGTCCGAGTCGGTTCGTTGGGCATAATAGAACGCACCATCAATATGGGCAAAAAAATGCAAGTCTTCCTCGGTGTGGAAATCCTTAGACATGTTTGCGAAGATTGTTTTGTATAGCGTGCGTCTCCCTCAGACTGTGAATGAAGCTCGGACGCCCCAGACGCGCGTCAGCCCGTCTCATGTTACGTGTCTCACGTCAGCGTAACCCACGTCACTGAACGCGCATCAACAACTGAACCGGAAGACAATACAACGCTGAATAAAGTCGTTGTGTTTGCTATGTTTGGACCAAAAAGTATTTTCGATGCTTCAAAAAATTCGAACTAACCCACTGGTGTCACATGGACTACTTTGATGATGTCTGTATTGCCTTTATGGACATGGACAGTATAGGGATGTTCGCCAGCGTCATATGTGACGTCACGGAAATGGGCGTGGGCGCGAACTGGTTGGCAAAAAGAACCAAAACATACGCAGCAGTCTATGTGTCAGTAAAGGTGAACTCTGATCGGTGTGTGGACAGACCTCTCCTAATCATCTTCAGTAGAAGCACTGAAGCAGCCTCTGATCGCACCACTAACTCTGTTTCTCTCGTAAGCTGATTTTGGTATTTATATATTTTTTAATGACACATTTCACTCTTTCACACACGGTCTTTTTCTCTCTCACACATATGCTAGTTATAGACTCTTTACACGTTTAATGATTAGTGCTTTTTTTAAGTTTGTGGGTAAGATTCGTGTAAAAAAAATCTCTTATTTTGGGATGGATTCCAGGAAATCTCCCTTATTTTTCACACACACACACACACACACACAAACAGTTATACACACAAAGACACACTGATGTCACATCTGTCTTCTGTACAGTTCTGTCTCACAAGATTACAAACTATTCATGTGTTCTACAGAATTCACAACTGGAAAGAATGAGAGCCAGTGAGCCTAGAGAGATGGTCCAAGATAGGAAGAGGATCCTGGACAGAGCTTGAGAGGCTCAGACGTCACATTGAGAACATCCAGCTGGGCGAAATGATAAATAATGCTCAAATACATACAAATAGTTAAATTTCATTGGCAGCTGCACTCCGACATTCTGACAATGCAGACGAAGACGAAGGCCAACAAGACGAAGGCCAACAAACCCAATATTATCAGATTCAGGGAGAGGATCCACTACGCGGTTGAACGGGCTAACACGTCAGTATTGTGCTTTTGTACAATATTACAGAACGCATCCTCCCGGCGGAAATGGTAAATGATGCTCAAAACACTTCAGGCAGTATTCAAGGAGTCTCTGTATTTGTTACTGATGAGAAAATGAGGAAAATGAGGTACAGTAAAGATTTAAAGATGTTTTTGGTCAGTCATTTTCTTTTGTTTTATCATTTTCCCTCCAGAATTGGGACTTTCATCGAAATTGCATCGGCAGCTGCACTCCGACATTCTGACAATGCAGACGAAGACGAAGGCCGACAAGACGGAGGCCGGACAAGGCGAAGGCCAGACAAGACGAAGGCCAACAAGACGAAGGCCAACAAGATCGAAGGCCAGCAAGACGAAGGCCAACAGACGAAGGCCAACAGACGAAGGCCGGACAAGACGAAGGCCGACAAGAGGCGAAGGCCGACAAAGACGAAGGCCGACGAGACGGAGGCCGAACAAGGCGGGAGGCCGACAAGACACGAAGGCCGACAAGACGAAGGCCGACAGACGAAGGCCGACAAGACGAAGGCCGACAAGACGAAGGCCGACAAGACGGAGGCCGACAGAGACGAAGGCCAACAAGACGAAGGCCAGACAAGACGGAGGCCGACAAGACGAAGGCCGACAAGACGAAGGCCGACAAGACGAAGGCCGACAAGACGAGAGGCCGGACAAGACGAAGGCCGACAAGACGAAGGCCGGACAAGGCGGAGGCCGACAAGACGAAGGCCGGACAAGACGAAGGCCGACAAGACGAAGGCCAACAAGACGAAGGCCAACAAGACGAAGGCCAACAAGACGAAGGCCGACAAGACGGAGGCCGACAAGACGGAGGCCGACAAGACGAAGGCCGGACAAGACGAAGGCCGACAAGACGAAGGCCGACAAGACGAAGGCCAACAAGACGGAAGGCCAACAAAGACGAAGGCCAACAAGACGAAGGCCGGACAAGACGAAGGCCGACAGAAGACGAAGGCCGACAAGACGAAGGCCGACAAGACGAAGGCCGACAAGACGAAGGCCGACAAGACGAAGGCCAACAAGACGAAGGCCAACAAGACGAAGGCCAACAAGACGAAGGCCAACAAGACGAAGGCCAACAAACCCAATATCATCAGATTAGGGAGAGGATCCAGGACATAGGTAACGAGCTCACATATGACACTGAGTGTATGTCCGCTGTTACAGAATGGTTCATATCATTTTCCCTCCAGAATCGGGACTTTCATCAAATTGCATCGGCAGCTGCACTCCGACATTCTGACAAGTGCAGACGAAGACAAAGGACAACAAGACGAAGGCCAACGAGAGCGAAGGCCAATAAGTTGCGCGCGTGTGGTATGTTGCAGTGTGTGTGGTGTTTGTGTGTGGTGTGTAGTGTGTGTGGTGTGCAGTGTGTGATTGAGTGTGTGTGATGTGAGAGTTGGGTGTTTTGTGGGGTATGTTGCTTTGTGTGGTGTGCGTGCGTGTGTGTATGTGTCTGTGCGGTGATGTGGGGTGTTTTGTGTGGTGTGTGCGTGCATGCGGTAGCACAGACAGGTAGATAGATAGATAGATAGACAGACAGACAGACAGACAACAGAACAGAACAGACAGACAGACAGATAGGTGAAAGGGAGATAGATAGATGATAGATAGATAGATAGATAGATAGATAGATAGATAGATAGATAGATAGATAGATAGATAGATAGATAGATAGATAGATAGATAGATGAGATAGGTAGGTAGGTAGGTAGGTAGGTAGACAAACAGACAGACAGACAGACAGACAGACAGAGCAGACAGACAGGTAGGTAGGTAGGTAGGTAGATAGATAGAATAGTTCTGATTAACCTTTTTTTAATCTTAATTTGTTAGCTTTTAATTCAAGCAGGTGATTGTTTTTCCTTGACAGAGCTTTTTAAATATCTGTGTAACAAAATCTAACCAAAAAACGTTCTATAATCATTCATCTTTATCCTTTAACACTAATATCAATAATTGTATTATTTTGTTTCAAACAATGTCATTATTTTAAATGAACTCTGTTTCACCCATGCAGCTCTAGCCACAGAGAACAGCCTTAGCTGCTGATATGCCATTTATAACTATGTGTTCCTACAATCCTATTTTCCAGAATTAACTGATGGACATAACTTATACTGCCTCTAAGTTTTGGCAATGCGAAATAGCTCGTAATGGATCCATTGATCCAGATCATTCAGTCTGTAACTTCATTGTGAATTTAGAAAGCTTTTCAGAATTTCTCTATTAGCAAATATTCTATTTCTAAAATGTCTAAATTCATTGGACAAATTTTTATTTTAAATGTAACATGTTTGGGTTATCTTGTTCTTGTCTAGGTTTTAACTCTGTGGCCTACATAATGCGTTGAAGACCTCTCTCAACAAAACAAAATCCATATTTCATTTCTGGAAGCCGGGCTAAATAAGCAAGCACTGTTACTGTATTCCTAGAATAGACTAGACCCGCAGTCACCTCTCAGATATCAAATACAGACATTAGACAATACATGAACGGAACATTTCAGTAATCACACTGGTAACTTCTTTAACTAATAATAATCCATAATTAAATATGTTTCCCAAAATCAATTCCCTTTTAAAAGTTTTTCTTTCTCTGTTTTAGCAATTGGAAACACCTAAAATGAATGTAGTCATTAATTCATCACTATAGAAATTTACCCAATTATCTATTCAGACATTGTCTAGCAAAGTAACTTATTACCTATTCTCTCTTATTAGAGAACAACTATTACAATTTTTTATTTTATTTTTTAGCACATCTATGATATCTGTCTTAGATTTTAAAAAATAAATAAAAATAAGTTTCTTCACTTAATAGTCCCTAGATGATTTATTGTTTTTACAGTAATGTATTGTTAGAATCCCTATAGTCTACCGAAGTAAAGAAATTTTCTTCTTCTCAATTTCCACGTGTACCTGAAATTAAGGATGCACGATATATCGACGACTACACATATCGATATCGGCCGATAGAATTGTCTTTTTTGATGTAATCGTTATCGATTCAATAAGAAATTTGGGCTGATATTATCAAAGGTGATAATAGATTATTCCACCATGATGGTTCTGAATGAATAAAAACACGCCTGCAAAAGAACGTTGTGAATTCTTGTTTGCCAGTGTTTAAGTGCGACGAGCGCGTTGTGGAAAAAGCGCGTCTATGGAGTTAAGCTTTCATGACATGCACAGTCAAATTCTCTCAAGCGTTCGCGCCATTTTAATTTGTAATATTTATTTTGTGTATATGCTTTTGGTTGAGTTAATGAACGACACAGTAGCACTTCATTGTAGCCTTTCCGGTGATTATCTTTATCTTTAGCGCGTGCGCAGCTCAAACTGCAATGCACATTTATAACTGAGACTGTAATATACATGCCATTATAATGAGAACACTATTGTAGCCATTTGTTTATGCATACAGGTTATCAAAGTATACCAAACTTTTAATTTAGATTTATCAGCCAATTTATCAGTTTTTGGCTTTCAAATGTTCGGTTATCGGTATCGGCCAAAATATTCATATCGGTGCATCCCTACCTGAAATAATTTCAAATGAATCAGTAATTAATCAAATCATGAGATCTGTCTCAAATACTCAGTCATACGATTGAATCAAAATAAAACATCACACAAAATAAGCTTAAACCATTAGTTGGTCCACATCTTTCTCCCAGGTGTGTTGATCTTCTGCGTTTGGGTGTGGGGTTGCTCAGGGCTGGTTGGTGTAGTTTAAGGTGAGATGGTTGGATGGAGGTGTCACGCTCTCCAACCTTACTGATAGTTGCAAGATTCCTCCTCAGATCACAACCACACCCACTGAACCCTATATGTGGAGTGAACCATTTCCTTTCTCCTTTCACCTGTGAATGGAGACCTTAACTATTTTGTTAGTGACAACATCTATTAACTCATCTGCTTGTCTGGCCGGTCTTCCTTTTTCTGATGAGACCTGTTAAATTTCATGTTAAACAGTAACAAGACAATATTTATACATTTGGAACAGAATCAGTTCTGCTTGATGAGATCCATCATGACATCCTGTAAAAGGGAAGAAAGTTAAGTTTTGGGAGGACAGGGTAAGATTGCTCTCTGCCTTCCCAAGTCATGACGCTGCGCATGTCTGGCACTACAATAACTCAAACACTCAGGATAGTTAGCCAAAATCATCCATGGCCGTTCATTTTTTGGCATATTTTCTTTTCCGCTGTGCGTCATATTTTAACCTGTTGTCATATTTTAGCCCTGTGGGCCCACTTAAAGGTGCCCTATAATGTGAAATTGAATTTATGTTGGCATAGTTAAATAACAAGAGTTCAGTACATGGACATGACATACAGTGAGTCTCAAAACACCATTATTTTCTCATTCTTACTTAAAGGATTAGTCCACTTTTGAAAAAACTTTTGCTGATAATTTACTCACCCCATGTCATCCAAGATGTCCATGTCTTTCTTTCTTCAGTCGAAAGAAATTAAGGTTTTTGATGAAAACATTCCAGGATTTTTCTCCATATAATGGACTTCCATGGGAACCAGACGGTCCAAGCTCCAAAAGATCGTTAATAACAGTTTCAGATGCAGCTTCAAATGTCTTTAAACGACACCAGACGATGAATAAGGGTCTTATCATGTGAAACGATGGGTTATTTCAAAACTCATTCCAAAAATGTAACTTTTCTAAGGACAAATGGTAGCCTAGCTCTATTCCTGGAGGCGCGTTGTAACGTCACGTAATACGTAATTACGTTCAAAGGTCACGACGGCGGACGTAATACTCAACATCGTTATGACATCGTCTATTTTTACCTCTTTAATTCCTTTTTTTTTTTTTTTGTAAACGGCGTGTGAGTTAGTTTGCACATTCAACCTATGTGTTCAACTTACTGACTCTGTACTTCCGGCCATGTCGCCCGTGACCTTTCGAACGTAATTACGTATTACGTGACATTACGAAACGCGCCTCCAGAATAGAGCTAGGCTACCATTTGTCCTCAGAAAAGTTACATTTTTGGAATGAGTTTTGAAAGAACCCATCGTTTCGCATGATAAGGCCCTTATTCATCGTCTGGTGTCGTTCAAAGACATTTGAAGCTGCATCTGAAACTGTTATTAACGATCTTTTGGAGCTTGAGACTGTCTGGTTACCATGGAAGTCCATTATATGGAGAGAAATCCTGGAATGTTTTCATCAAAAACCTTAATTTCTTTTTCAACTGAGGAAGAAGAGAAGACATGGAACATCTTGGATGACATGAGGGTGAGTAAATTATCAGCAAAAGTTTTTTCGAAAAGTGAACTAATCCTTTAGATCTCGTTTCTGAAAAACACCCCTGAAAAACAGGCGAATCTCCACATAATACCGACTGCTTACGCAACAGTCGAGGATCATTGCATATGTACGACCAGAATATTTGCGTATTGCCAGCCCATGTTCACTGACAGACGGAGACGGAGCTGCGCAGCCGAAGCATGGCAGTCGATCAGTGTTCGGATGTACACATGAACACAAACGTATATTTTAAGTCATTTCGATCCGAGCCTCTGAAGAAACAATGGGTTCATTTTGTATTTTCTCTGGATATTTCCAAACATTTCACCGACGACTGTTTCCTCAACTTGGACCAAGAGCTGGCCTCGGATCGGAGCTGATGTGTTATTGTTGTTCAGAGTTCAGACAGGTAACGTTAATCTTTCACTAAAAATCGTTCAGTACTGTTTATGCATCGGCAAGTCAAGCCAGGGGACTTCACATCGTTTCTTTTAGTAGGATGAAAAAAGAATAATAATTGTGAATCGATTATATACAGAAAGCGATCAATATATCTTTCCACACCGCGCAGTTTATCTGGACACTTGCCAAACTCGTTATGAATTTAATGACGCACGTTACACTGCACAACGAATATCTACTGTATTTACATGATCGCGTGAATACTGTATTTGCATTAGTGAAAGCAGAGAAGGCAGAGACTGCGTTGCAATGATAATATCATCATCCTCAAGCGATTCGACAGACTGTCATCTGCTGCTCAATGCTCACAAGCACAGCAACATTTTAATGTGTTGGGAATCTAAATACTTGAAAAACATCTACGATTCTTTAATCTCGATGGTTGTAATAGTAAAAACGTATAATAGCTGGAGTAAAATTATTTGAGAGAGTTCTCACATGTAATACATAGCTATAGAGAGCCTAAGTCCCTCCCTTCCAAACCCAAACCACCATGGACCTTATGTGGAAAAATATTGAATGGTAGTCAATGGCGAAGAGTACAGACGAACATTTGATTTCGTATTAAATTGATCCCTGAATTACACATATGATGTTTGTCAATTTAAAAGACACATTTTGAGAGAGTCAAGAGATTGACCGCAGTTTGATGTAAAACTGTTGAGATATAAGACTGTGAAAATACGTAATTACAAAGACTACAAACCCCAAAGGCGCACATTTTCTCTACAATGGATGAGAGCGAACTTTACTGAGGCTGTGTCATAGTTTCTATAGTACCGTTATAGTGTCACGTACCGTCATGAGTGTGTTGTTCCAGACTGCACACACACACAAATTTAGACACAGGTGTTCTAATTAGATATTTAATTGTACTTGATGGCTCCAGAACACATTATTTCACACATTCACATTCATACACTTTCACACACACCCCTCTCTGGCCAGAGATATCATACCATTTTGCTCTGCCTTAGCAGTTTATGGTAACTGAATGGGGAATATATATATTGGCTATTATGGAGTGGAATACCACCAAATCCCAAAAACGACGGCAACTTTCACCGACGGAAGCTACTGACCGTAGACACACTGTGGCATTCCCCTTGCGACAGTGACTAAACGTTAGGATATCAATTGTCAATTGTCCGATGCAGTTGCCATGTGGCCAAGTTTACACCTTGAAAACTAACGAGTGTTAATCCAGTCGACTTAGACGATGGTGCTGTGCAATGAGACAATTCAGTATTGGCTAGTAAGATGAGCCATAACCGTTATAATGTACTGACGCTTTCTTGACGTCATTTGCTGCATATGTGCTTTGTGACGGACAGCGAACACACACATCACTTTGAAACCTGAACTGAAATTGAAAATTAAGGAAGCAGTGCATCATAATGCATTGTGATATTGAATTGAACTAAAATTGATTACATGAGAACCGTAATCGAACCGAACCTTGAGACCAGTGTAGGCTCACACCCGTACTGAAAACCTAACTTTTCAAAATCAAATAGATTAAACACTTTAAAATAATAACCATATAGAACTAACGTCGCAGTTGAGAGAACCAAATTTAATTTCTCAAATGCAATTTGTCATTCATTGGATATCAATTGTCAAACTTTTTGTTGTTTTCTCATAAGCTATTTGAAGAATTGGAAAACTCTCACAATCTCAGATCTATGGACAAAAATAGAACATTTCTATCTAGTACCCTTTGGTGATGACAGCATGTGGTTTCGCGTTAAAAATTAGACTCATTGATTTTATTGAATCCAGAAAATTACCTTTATATGAAATGGAGTAACCAATAGTTTTTCTTTTTCTAGCCATAATGTCTGTTTGGGACACTTTGTGCCCTATATTTTGCTTTTCCAGAGAATTCTGCATAGTCCATAATCTATTCTCAACAAAATACATGCTTTTATACTATCAAATTCAGCCCCAGTGTTTAACCTATTTGGTGAGTCAAACTCTCACTATTGCTATTCTGCTTTTGGTCTTCCTGTATTAGGGCAGCTGGACTGGTCCCTCTTGGAAGCAGATTGAAGTGTTAGATTGGCCCTGGCACACAATTCCCATAATGCATGGTAAAAATGGTCTTCAGGAAGAGTCACTGCCACCTCAAGTGAACTGTCCTGAGACCCCTTGAACTTCCTCTTTTTAGGAGCTGGGGAGCTGAGGGCACTACTTCCCTCTTTCTCTATCTCCAGTCATCCCAACCTTTCAAGGTGCTGAACCCTGAACACTCAAGAACTGCAAAACTCAAATTAAACTTATGGTTTAGTAACTAAAAATCTCATCTGATTATCAACAGCAGTTCCTGAGTTGTAAAAAGCGTTCTTCATTTGCGGGAAAAAAGCAAGCATTTCTTCTTTGCAAAGAGGCAGGAAAAAACTCTAATTATAATACAGTTTTTTCACATCCCTTTCTTTTTCTTTTTTAAGGAATCCAAAATAAAATTACTAAGATATACACTCGCCGGCCACTTTATTAGGTACCCCATGCTAGTAACGGGTTGGACCCCCTTTTGCCTTCAGAACTGCCTCAATTCTCGTGGCATAGATTCAACAAGGTGCTGGAAGCATTCCTCAGGGAGTTTGGTCCATATTGACATGATGGCATCACACAGTTGCCGCAGATTTGTCGGCTGCACATCCATGATGCGAATCTCCCGTTCCACCACATCCCAAAGATGCTCTATTGGATTGAGATCTGGTGACTGTGGAGGCCATTTGAGTACAGCGAACTCATTGTCATGTTCAAGAAACCAGTCTGAGATGATTCCAGCTTTATGACATGGCGCATTATCCTGCTGAAAGTAGCCATCAGAAGTTGGGTACATTGTGGTCATAAAGGGATGGACATGGTCAGCAACAATACTCAGGTAGGCTGTGGCGTTGCAACGATGCTCAATTGGTACCAAGGGGCCCAAAGAGTGCCAAGAAAATATTCCCCACACCATGACACCACCACCACCAGCCTGAACCGTTGATACAAGGCAGGATGGATCCATGCTTTCATGTTGTAGACGCCAAATTCTGACCCTACCATCCGAATGTCGCAGCAGAAATCAGAACTCATCAGACCAGGCAACGTTTTTCCAATCTTCTATTGTCCAATTTCGATGAGCTTGTGCAAATTGTAGCCTCAGTTTCCTGTTCTTAGCTGAAAGGAGTGGCACCCGGTGTGGTCTTCTGCTGCTGTAGCCCATCTGCCTCAAAGTTCGACGTACTGTGCGTTCAGAGATGCTCTTCTGCCCACCTTGGTTGTAACGGGTGGTTATTTGAGTCACTGTTGCCCTTCTATCAGCTCGAACCAGTCTGGCCATTCTCCTCTGACCTCTGGCATCAACAAGGCATTTCCGCCACAGAACTGCCGCTCACTGGATGTTTTTTTCTTTTCGGACCATTCTCTGTAAACCCTAGAGATGGTTGTGCGTGAAAATCCCAGTAGATTAGCAGTTTCTGAAATACTCAGACCAGCCCTTCTGGCACCAACAATCATGCCACGTTCAAAGTCACTCAAATCACCTTTCTTCCCCATACTGATGCTCGGTTTGAACTGCAGGAGATTGTCTTGACCATGTCTACATGCCTAAATGCACTCAGTTGCCGCCATGTGATTGGCTGCTTAGAAATTAAGTGTTAACGAGCAGTTGGACAGGTGTACCTAATAAAGTGGCGGGTGAGTGTACTTTGTGCTTGTTCAAAACACAATCTAAATTTGAACTGGTCACCCCACCTCATTCTCATACTATGCATAATGCACATGCATCTTTGTTAAACATAAACCATTGACTCTAAGAATCTCTGCAATGGATACATTTAATTTCCACACACTGTCTCCCAGGGATAACGGATAATAAATTCTAGACACCTTCAGATAGAAAGTATAATATTTAAACACATGCAGTTGATATATATGTATATAGTACTATTTATTCACCACTTTCATATCCATAAATAAATCAAAGTTTAAAATATAAAAGTTTCTTTATATGATTCAAAATGTCCTAATTCTTTCAGAATGCATATTTCTATTATTATGTTTTATAATTTTAAAAATGTCTGCCTTTTTTTAAATTCATCTATTGATCTTGTTTCAACATTTATCATTTATCATTTTCTCTCTTATTATTCAATCATGATGATTAAAGTATTTCAGAACAAAAAGCAAGTTGCGGTATCATTTATCTATCTCTATCTTTCTTTATATTCAATCAAAATTAAAGTCTCTTTCAAAACAAAAAGCAAGTTTCATTTGGCTACTCCAGCATCTCGGGGTATTTTCCCTCCCGAATCAGATTTCTAGCATGACAAGTTGCTATTTGCAGGAAGCATTGACAGCATTCCGGACAGCGCTCTCAAACACAACAAATAAAATACTCAACAAATATCAATTTGATTGAATTTAACCAAAATCATTGCTCTTTATAGCTAAGGTAAAAACATAATTTGGTAACACTTTAGAATACTGTTCCTTTGTTAATGATTAACTACACAAGAACCAATGAGTTACAAGTATTGACAATCTAGTAACTATTATTAACTAACAGAGAAACTCTGATTTACAAACTAGTAAGTAATAGCGCACAGATCAAAGTGGTTGTTCACTATTAACTAATCGATAACTACTATTTTTTAATGCTTCCCAGACCAGGCTTGTGCACAATTCAGAATTGAATTGAGAATGACTACTAAATTCCAATTCAATTCTAGAATTTGAATTGAATTGATGTCAAAAACAGGATCTAGAATTACAATTCGAATTTGAATTAAAGGAAGCAGAATTACAATTCAATCAAAATTCTAAGAAATTCATATAGATATTTTAAGTGAAGTGTTTAACAATGTAGCTTTACAGTATATGTCAGATATGATTGCATTGCATATTATATAAATTATATTAGTTTGAACTACTAGCAATGTTTTCCCCAGCAATGAATGTTAAAAGCTCTAGTCACAGAACAAATAATAAGTTTGATTTATTGTAATTGTAACACCATTTCCCAGAATTAAAAGGAAATTGCTTTACATTGATAAAGTAATCCCAGATAAATTTACTCTAAACCACATTTTTAATGGGTAACTTATAACAGTGAGCAATTTCAACGCGTTCTCATCCTTTAGCGTACATATAGAACGTTATATGGACAAAACGGCGTTATACTACGCGCGCACATGGTACCCTTTATCGTTTACTGTGACACGCGCTGTGATGGTTTAGGTCTAGGTGTGGGGTAGGGTGCAGTGTCAGTTTCATATTACGCTAAAGGATTTATGACGCCTTGAGATTCGCGTGTTATATAAACGATAAAGGGTACCATGTGCGTCAGTATAGCGCCGTTTTGTCAGTAGAGCGCTTTATGTGACGCTAAAGGATCAGAGCGGGCTCGCAATTACATTTCCAGAAGTAACCTTCCTAACCCTGACTGTAGGGGAGCGCGGGGCACGAGCGTAACGCGCGAGACTGGTTGTTAACACACTTTGTTTTAAATACTTCCACACGCTAGCATGACGAAACTTGATGTATTTACAAGTTGCCATTTCAACACTATACAGAGAAAAAAATGTGCCAAAATTCAGAGATCTTTGTAAGATATCACTGAACATTTATTTAACCATAGCACAAGTACATATCTTACCTAAGTTAATTTTTCATCTCTATTTTTGTGTTTAATTAAAATTAGACAAATCTGATATTTTTTTAATCTCTAATCTGTTGTTTAACAGTTGATATAGTTCTTTAATGCTTCGCTAACTAGCAGAAGACACTAGCAGGGTTTAAACCCCAGTTGTGCAGTTGGGGCATGTTGTCACACTGCGTTACATTGTGCCCCTATTAGAAATATGCTATTATATTCTATACTTTTATGAATTCTATTGAGAAAACATGAGAAACATGTAAATAAAGACTGAAAGTCAATGTTCAGAAATGATTAATTATTATTTTGTTTTGAACTATGCTGTATAGCTGTGTTTTCCTGTGTGTTTGTTGTCAAAATCAAAAATTAAATTATTTTTAATTATTAAAAAATGCCATTATTTTATATGAAAAAGTTAATAATTGTATTTTATTAAGAAAATATTTTGGTTTGACTTGTATATTTTTTTGATTAGATGAGATAGCATTTTAAGCTGTCATATGGTGATGTTACAATGTGCCCCTCACATGTTACAATGCACCCCACCTATGGGGCATGTTGTCACATTTCACATTTCTTTCAGGGTAAATCAAGAAAAAAAGTATACACTGTATTAATAAAACAAAACCACATAATTGTACTAGACATGTGGGAAAAAAAAATAAACACTCTAAATAGATTTGCACAAACTGAGAAAGTCAAAAAAGCATTATATTGTGCCCCATTCTCCACTATGTGAGATTCAACACATTCTTTCTGTTGTGTGATGTGTGGAATTTCTTTGAATTGCCATGAATTTAATTCCACTTCCTGTCATTCCAATTCAAATTCAAATTCAACTTCCTGGGGGACGGAGTCAATTCAATTCAAATTCCAATTCATGAATTGAATGGAGACCAATTCTGAAATTCTGAATTTTGTACAAGCCTGTCCCAGACAACTACTGAAAAAATTTATTAACAATCTAGTAACTATTATTAAAGTCCCTGTAAAGTCAAAATTAAGTATGTGTTCTGAGTTTGTCACACGACAGAAAAATGTGTTATTAGCAAACCCAGCCAAATTTGAAAGGTAAAAAAACAAGTACATAAAATAAGCAATCAAAATCTTGAAAAAATTAGCAGTATTCTCTGATCTCAAACACTGGGGGCGTGTCCGCTGGCTGTGCAGAAACCACGCCCACTTGCGGGAAAGCAAACCGATGGTGATATTAGCTGATACTGCTTTAGGGAGGGAGGATGAAGCTAGAAAACTGTAGGTTGTAGTAGTGCTGGGCGGTTTGACCAAAAATTGATATCACGTTTTTTTCGAAATCATAACGGTTTTTCGTTTTTTTTCGGTTCGTTTTTTTTTATTGATTTTTTTATGCATAGTCAGGTGTTCAATGCATTTTCTACTGGTTAAGAGAGGAATTACTGCAGTAAATTGACTAAGGACGGTCTATTTTACTGTCATTAGTGAATATTGTAGAATAATTCCACACTAGTAATACAGGTTTGCATGGCCCCAGAAAATTATGCTGTTTACAAATAAGAGCCATTCATGATTCTAATGAAGTGAGGAATCAAAATGCAAAGACAACTGCAGTCAAAATACAGAACTTTTATTTTAAACAACACAATAGCCTCTATGCACGATCGCGTCAGAGTTTGTCTCAGCACGCCCAGTTACTTCCGGTGCTGCGTCAGTCTATGGTCAGAAGCCGGTTTTGCGTTAGGTGTAGATAGTGTCAAATTACACTTGCTGTTTATAAAAACGTCCTGCGGTTAACGTGAATGATGTTAACAACACTGTGAGGCAGTTAGCTGTCACACAAGAGTGAAAAAGAGAAGTTATTTAAATGATATATTTCGAGCTACATCAACAACTTTGAGGGTTAGTATTCTCTTATATCGTACGAAATTCGACTAGCGAATCAGCGTTTCTAAAATCGTTGCCTCCGTTTCTGAGAAAACGGATTTTATTCAAGTTTTGCCGCTATACACTTGGCCTGCAGAACGCGCTTCCGGAAGTAAAGACGCCGACTGAGATTCTTTCGGACACACGTCATCAGGGTTCGTGCATAGAGGCTATTAGAACAACTTGGAATACTTTTGCTAGTTCAAGTACAAATCCAGGAACATTACGTGCATTCAAATAAATATAAAAGGAAATCTTGTCTTGCATTGCTTTTGAGGTCTATTAAAGAAATTAAAACAAAATTAGGCAACTTGCATTAGTTATTCCTTCAAAAGTATTGCTTCGAAACCAGAACAAACATAAAATAAACATAAAGTGCTAACTTACTTGGCACACAGGATTATCCTGTATAATGGAAACAATATTTGGCTCTGACTTTTCTTTAGCTTTCCCTGTGTTACATGCTGATGTGGAGGGCGCTAAATCCGCGGCTGATTTAATACATTCTTGATATTTCAAGACATGTTTGCGGCTAAGGCGCTGGAGCAAATTTCTTGTGTTGCCGGGTCATTCTCCCCAGCGGAGAATTTTAGCCCGACAGCACTTACATAAAATGGTTGTTTGTTCGACGTCGGATTTTTGGAAAACAAAAAACCTCCAAACAACAGACCCGGCTCCTCTTTTTGGCACAAGTTCTTCTTCGGTGTCATCACTGTCATGTTGTACTAATTCTTCAGCATCCATCGTCCATGTAACGTAACAGAGCGCTGCTGTTTGTTTACACTCGTCAGTGCTCAGTAGTGCAACGGGTAAAGGGTCCGTCTGAAACAGCGTCGCGCGCCTCTATGGTCGCGCAGCGCGAACGTTCGTTCCGAACGTCGTGCACTGTAAACCGGTATGGCGGTTTATTGCGAGAATCGGAAATCGTGAACGAAAATATGAAACCGGTTTTCGGTTTCGAACCGGTTTGCCGCCCAGAACTAGGTTGTAGTAACTACTGAGTAATGACAGTCACTCGCGATCTCAGCGCCGAACGGATGCGAATGTGCTGCACTGTTGGGGGAGCCTTGGTGGCCTCAGTGTGTCATCAAGTAGGGGCGTGTCCACGAGCTCAGGGGCTCAGTTGCATAAAGAAATGACCCGCAGTACAACCAAAAATCCACTAGTGGGAGCTCTAACACTATAAATGAACTTACATAAATGCCATAAATCCCCAAATGGTGAAAAGTGCCAAACAGGCGAACTAAACATTAATTATAATATTTACAATTATGTGCAAGGCAATAACTAAAATATATACAGTTGATGGCTACTTTATGAGCGCATGTGGAGCACCGTCAGCAGCAACAGCAGTAACGTTATAGCAGTAGTGAATAACGAGTAACAACTTCGCTATCTGCGCTAATAAACGCGTCATTCATGCAAAAGCCGAACTCTTAAAGACGCATACAGCGCTCACACACACAAACGTAGCGCAGGATAAACAAGGAAAGACAATTCTCTGCACTGTGAATAGTGCTGCCATGGCACTGGACCACACCAAAACGCCTAGCGGAACCATGAGCGATCAGAATTACAAATGAACACATGCATTATGGGTAATGTAGTCTATGTCAGGGCACAGACTTTTAACAGTAATCATTTTGATCACAACTTATAATTGTACAACTGTAATAATTGCTTTAACTCAAAGACAGAATTTTCTGTCTCTCTGTGTTTTCACTGTTATACGGTAGGGGACGTACTCACGCATCTTCTGAAAGAGTACAGAATCAAAGCAGAAACAAGCGATAAAAGCATTACTTATGAATGTTACTCTCTTTGAAAGCAAACACAATTTTCTCAGCTTCTTGTTTTAATGTTGTTATTTTTATGAAACTTACCCACATTTAAGTGTTGATAAAAAAAAAAATAAAAAAAAAACAATGCCTGAAGCTACAGAGGATATATAGTATGTTCAGATATTCATTCAAAAATATTCTAGGGGCCATTAAAGTTTTCTGAAAATGATTAAAAACGCTGGTGTTAATGAGTGTTAATGAGCTATTTTCTGCCTAGATGAATACATGATGTTAGCTAACTGCATGCATGATGTATTGTCTCAGAACTGTACATTTTGACATATTGAAATTATTTCGGAAAAGTATATAGACACATGCATTCATTAATAGTCTACGTCTTCGCTTTGTTAATCATAAGCTCGTAATTATGATATTTTTGACTCCACTTAAAGAGCACATAAACACAACAGGAAAGTGACTCTCCTTTGAGCAGGAATGAGGAAATAATCTGCTTTACACACACCCCTGTTTTACACACGTCACTCACACACAGAATCAGGAAACTACTTCAACTCCTCAGTTCAGAGAAACAGAAACTGAAGTGTTGTTGAGCTGGTGTGTGTTTGTGTCTTCTGTATTCACGCAGTAAAATGGCAGAAGCCAGATTTTCTCAGGATGAGTTCATGTGTCCAGTGTGTCTGGATCTCCTGAAGGATCCAGTGACTATCCTCTGTGGACACAGTTACTGTAAGATCTGTATTTCTGGCTGCTGGGATCAGGAGGATGAGAAGAGAGTCTACAGCTGCCCTCAGTGCAGACAGACCTTCAGTCCAAGACCTGCTTTAGCTAAAAACACCATGCTAGCTGAAGTGGTGGAGAAACTGAAGAAGACTAAACTTCCTGCTGACTGTTACGCTGGAGCTGGAGACGTGGAGTGTGACGTCTGTACTGGAAGAAAACACAAAGCCGTCAAGTCCTGTCTGGTGTGTCAGGAGTCTTACTGTCAAACTCATTTAGACCGTCATGAGGAATATCACTCTCGTAAACCACACAAAGTGATTGATG
The DNA here is from genome assembly GCA_030378365.1 of Hybognathus amarus. Lineage (NCBI taxonomy): Eukaryota > Metazoa > Chordata > Actinopteri > Cypriniformes > Leuciscidae > Hybognathus > Hybognathus amarus. The sequence goes on along the minus strand of JAQIUQ010002572.1, from coordinate 87,599 downwards.
CCACTGGACGACTGCAGGACATGATCTGCCGCAAACATGATAAAGAGCTAGAAATGTTCTGTATCACTGATCAACAGTTGCATCTGTGTGTGGTGTAAGGAGATATGAACATAAAAACCACAACACTGTATCAACTGCAGCACAGAGGACAGAGAAACAGGTATGAACTGAGAGAGATTGATCATGCAGAAATGAAAGTGTGCTTTATTTACTCACTCATTTACTCATGTTGGTCCAAACCGGTTTGACTCACTTTCTTCTGTAGATTGTAAAAGATGATAATTTGAAGAAGGTCTAAATATCTATTTTACTCTATACATCGAAAGTCAATGAGGAACAAGAGTTTCAAGCTCAAAAAAGGAGAAAAAAAAAACATAAAAGTAATCTTAACCACTAGTGGTCTAAAAATAAAGTGTGATTAATTGTATTAACGTGCACTTGTAGTGTACTTCAAATTGTACTTCCGGATAGACATTAATTAAGAAAGGCCATTTAAGTGCACTTAAAGAGAGTAAATTTTCGCGACTCTTTCACTTAATAAATACACTTAATAATTGTATTACTTGGAATAAACTTGTAAAATTGTATTAATTGTATAACTTAATAATGTAATTTCAAATTAAAGGTTTTACTTTTAAAGTACCTTTTAATCATTTTTAATATTTTAATGTGACTTTTGCTCTGTGCTTTAAAGAAAGTGCACTTATTTTGATGTGTACATACTAAAGTATATGTAAATAAGCTACTTGATTATAATTACAACTGTGAATGTGTTATTTGATATATTTAAAGTTAATACATTTTTAATGTACAACTTCATTATTACAGTATGTTTTAGTTTATCATCAGATGCGTGTCTGTACATATGACAGATATTTTAAAAACAATAGAAGTAATTATGAAATGACATTTGAAGAAGTACTTAGAAATCCTGTTAAGTTCAGCTAATTGCTCTAAATATAAATTTAAACTAATACATTTTCATTTAATGGCAATTAAAGATATGGTCTCGCGAGGCTAAATTAAAGAGCCCTGTATCATAGCATTTGAAATGTTCCCTATTTTTGTTTTAGGAGTTCCCAAAAACAGTTTAACATGCATGCAAGGATAAAAAAAACACTTTATTTGTCTTATAATATGCATTTATTTTTAACTGATTTGCTCACCGACTCCCAAATGATTCGTACAACAACTCATTTTTCCAAACCACTCCTTTGCGTGACGCTGAATTCGGCGTGATTGGTCAGATGACCCAGTCAGTTATTGTTTGTTAGCATAACGCATAAACATTGATATAAAGCACTGCAGGACTACAAGACGCTCTATTCTTTATGACAACTCCAATAACAGCGACAAACATTTCACATATTTAAAAAAATTCATTGGAGACCAGGGCTCTCAAGTTTTGAAGACAGGCAAGAGTGACATTCCCCGCCCCAATGGGGGGGGGGGGGTTGTTGGTTGTTGGGGGGGGGGGGTCGTTGGAATGTGGGTGTTTCATTAATAATATTAATATTAGTGTTTTTGTGTTGTTATTAATTGCTGAGACTTGCAGAAAATGTATGACACATGGCACCGTCTCCTCCTCTAATGGGCCTACCCTTTTGGCCACCTTCTCTGGGCCAGCATCCTCTAATCTAGCCTTTTTAGGGGGCTTTCCTCTCAGGGCGAATGAGAGGATGCTCGTTTGCTTTTTACCTGACATCTTTGAAAGACATATATGCAATGATTAATGCATCCATGGCCAGGATAATTATAAAATATGATTCTCTAACAGCAGTCAAGTTGTCTTTGTTTGTGTCAAACAATTTGTAAATTTGTTGTAACATTAAAACAGGAGATCTCATGACTTACTCTGCTCAGTGATATTCGGAGCTTCAGTCGTTTCCTCTGCGGGTGAACGAAACTTTTGGAAGAGATGTTGTTGCAGAATCACGTGAACAATTCCTTGAAATGCTTTTTTATTGGTTGTTGCGTTAAATCTTACCCAGATACAGTAGTGCTATTTTCTGATTGGCTAAAATTGTGTAGCCCTTTCCTTTTTTGATTGGCTGATAAAGCGACAGGCTGCGAGAGCAGGGGAGAGACGCGCGCGTTGCGTTCCACTATGAGAGCTGAAGCGGCTAGAGACAATTTGGGCGCTGCGGCATATTAAATATATGATAAATAGTTTTTCTGCGTGAGAAATACAATGTGTGGCGGGAGTGCGTGACAAAAGACCGAAATGAGTGACTGTCAACGCTCAAATGCGCTGACGCTTGAGAGCCCTGGGAGACCTAGAAGCTGCGCTGAGACCTAACTTACACACACACACACACACAGATACACGCGCACACACATACTGCCTCAGCGCCCGACGCTACAAAACCGTTCAAAACCATCAAAACCCATAAAAGCAATAATTATTAATAATACTTACAGGTTGTGATTCACATAGCTGATCCACATACACTGGGAGGAAGCTGATCCACATACACTGGGTTAAAGTTACTTGAGCCCTTCTTCAGGAACAACCGCTTGCGAATCCACATTTGAATTCGCGCATGAAGTGAGCTCGCGCTGCGCCGTGTTTGGACTTTGAACCGAGACGTGCGTGTTGAAAACATGTTTTTGAACGATCCGTCATTATGATGAGAACACAATCGGGCTATACTGTTCTGGTATCGTTGCAAATATGAACTCTAACCACCGATTCTTCACATGCTCGTCCCTGCCTGTTAAATGAAAGCAAAGTGGCTGAACTATCTTTGCATTGTAGAACACGGCGTCTGAATGCGTTGAATGTGTAGACTTCAAGTGTACACTTCCGTCTGCACGCGCAGTAACTGGGCGCGGCCAGTATGTCTCTACGTCACGACAAACAAGCTACTGACTCGATTTCAAAACAATTCATTTCATAGACTCAGAGTCAACTCTCACTTTTGATAGACAATAACTTTATAAACGGTGCACTTTCAGATATAAATCTTTGCAGGATGTTTTCATTCCCTTAGAGCTATATTCCACACCATATGAACAGAAATCCATGATAGGGGCTCTTTAACATGCAACTATGTGTCTGTAAATATTACGTTCAGGTCAGACTTAAGTATATTCTTTTAAAGTATATTATTTACATGCACTTTTTAAAAGGAATGCTACTTTTAAAAGTACTTATTTTTTTTAAAGGACCAATTTTGATTCACAAATCAAATCAAATGAAATCATTGATCAACTCATGTACGCAGAGCCCAAATCAAAGATGATGACGTCAATAACATCAAACTTCACTGATCTGTGGTTTGAACTACAGTGTAAACTTGCCATGCCAGATCTTTAACCCTTATTGTGTGACAGTAGTTTTATGTGTCATTCGCTGTCATTGGTTTGTCCTCCAGAAACAGCTGAAGGAGACGCAGATGAAGATCCGTCAGAGAATCCAGCAGAGACAGAAAGATCTTCATCAGCTGAGAGAGGATGTGGAGTCTCATAAGGTGAGTCTGGAGAAGAAGAGAAGTGTGAGACGTCTCAGTTTGGACTCACTGAACTCACTGTGTGATTGTGATGTGTGTGTAACAGCGCTCTGCACAGACAGCAGTGGAGGACAGTGAGAAGATCTTCACTGAGATCATCCGCTCCATTGAGAGAAGCCGCTCTGAGGTCACACAGCGGATCAGAGATCAGGAAAAGACTGCAGTGAGTCGAGCTGAAGGACGACTGGAGCGACTGGAGCAGGAGATCAATGATCTGAGGAGGAGAGACGCTGAGCTGGAGCAGCTTTCACACACACAAGATCACATCCAGTTCCTGCAGGTAACAGAGCTCTAGGAGAACTGGATCATAGTGGACTTGAGCAAGATCCTGCTATGACAGAGAAACATTTGATGAGAGCAGAATGAGACCAACTTAAGCAGAGCAACAAAACACTCTAAAGTTCAGATTATTTAATATAAAAATGAAACTATTCCACATTCATTTAACTGCAAATAACATGCAATTAAGTCTCTTAAAACATTACATCCAATCCGCACTTATATATTATTAAAGTATGTTATTTATGTTATAAGTACGGATTCTTTTTAAAAGTTTACTGTCTTTTTCACAAGGAGTGTAAGTGACAGATCCTGGAGTTTGTGAAATGAATGTCATATAATGAATCTGAGAAGAAAGTTTGTGATTGTGTGAAAGTGCTGGATTGAAGCGAGTCACTGAAGAGAAGTCAAGTCTACAAGAGCCGCACAGATCTGATATAGTGCAGGTTATTGGCTGAAGTGTGGAGATGATGAGTTTTGATTTGTGTTTTCTGTAGAGTTTCCAGTCTCTCTCAGCTCCTCCTGAATCTACAGACGAACCTGACGTTCCCTTCGGTTCTCTCTCCGCTTTTGATGGCGTGAGAGAATCTGTCCGTCAGCTGAGAGACAAACTGGAGGATTTCTGCAAAGAGGAGATCAAGAAGATCTCAGACGGAGGTAAAGTCCTGCGCCTCCTTTATACACACGTGTGTGGAATGATCCCAAATGTGAACCTACAACAGTTTCTGAAATGTTCTTGTGATTTATAAAACATCCATAAACACAAATAATTTCCCTAAATGCATCCCACTTTATAAATCACAGTTCATCTTTAATTCAAGTGCGACATGAGCAAGTGCATCAACTCTACAGAACAGCCACAAACACCCGTTGATAGAGTTATAGTGTGTGACATACTGTAGGATGAAGTCCATTGGGATTTAGGATTGAATCCAGTATGAAGTGTTTTATATATGAGGCGTCTGGAGATTAATCTGTTCTTAGAAATGAGTCCTACATCATTTAATAATCAGATTAGAAATGTCTCAGAAATGGATGCATTTGATCTGTCATTTCTCTTCACACTGTTCATGTCTGTTTATTTCCACAGTCACTTTCACCAACATGAATCCCAAGACCAGGAACGACTTCCTACAATGTGAGTCACTAGAAAACAAGCAGAAAAACTCACTGAGTGTGTTCATGTTCTTCCTGTAGAAGGAGAAATAAATCATGATAGAAGAGTTTTATAATTGATCATGTAAATGAGGATTTGCTCAGGATATCTGGTCATCTGTAATGAGACACTGATGATACATTCAACATTGAGTCATGAAGAGTTCAGAGACATTAAAAGATCAGACAGATTCATAATTCCTGTTTCTGATGTGTTTTCTCTCCATCAGATTCCCATCAGCTCACTCTGGATCTGAACACAGTGAATAAACACCTCCGTCTGTCTGAGAGGAACAGAGTTATTACTGTCACTTACACAGTAGCAGCCGTATCCTGATCATCCAGACAGATTTGATCATTATCGTCAGGTGTTGTGTAGAGAGAGTGTGTGTGGACGCTGTTACTGGGAGATTGAGTGGAGTGGAGATTATGTGTTTATATCAGTGTCATATAAGAGCATCAGCAGGAAGGGACGGGGTATATGAGTGTGTGTTTGGATATAATGATCAGTCCTGGAGTTTGGACTGCTCTTCCTCCAGTTACACATTCAGACACAATAACATACACACTCCTCTCCCTGTAAAGTCCATCAGCAGAAGAATAGGAGTGTGTGTGGATCACAGTGCAGGAACTCTGTCCTTCTACAGCATCTCTGACACAATGAGCCTCATCCACACAGTCCAGACCACATTCACTCAGCCGCTCTATCCTGGGTTTACTGTTTGCTCTGGATCATCAGTGAAACTGTGTTGATGTTTCAGAATAGACTGTAGAGAGATTTTACCCATAATACTTTGAGCTATATGACAAATCAGTAACAGTGAGATATTACAGAGACTCTTATTTTAATTTTCATTCATATAGCTGAACTTCTGCTACTGAAATAACACGTCATAATAAATGTGTGTGTTACAGTTTTTTCAATTGCTATCAAGCATCGATCTCAATATCATCCAAGTAACTGGAATATAATACTACTAAAACAACTTGTCTTTTCTATGAAGTAATACAAGCTCAGAGACATTTATAATCAAATAAATCATTAAAATGGACTTTAGGCCTTGATATTAGAGGTACTACCCCAAGGAAAGCCAAATTTTGAGCAAATAGGCCCAGATTTCTATTAATTCATGTGCATATTTGCTTTCTTTTTCTTCATAGATTTGATTAGTATATAAAACTAGAAATTGTAATGCGTAATTGTAAATTGTAAGCATGGAAAAAAATTCCTGTGTGCATGTAAATAGTTTCTTGAGGGCACGATAAAGTTTGTATAAAGTCTGTTTACATACACTACTGTGCAAAAGTCTTAGCCTCTTTAGTATTTTCACCCCTAAAATGAGTTTTAAGCTGCTATTTATATATTTTGCTGTAGTGTGTCAGCTTACATTTCCAAACATTCATTTTGCCATTAATGCTAATAATCCAGGGAGATTTGTTAGTTTCCACAAGGAGTGACAAGAGCCGGTATAATCTGATCTCTAATCAAGCCTGTCCGTGCTTACATCAAGAAACGGAGAAAGACTGACATGCAGAAGAACTGCAGCGGCACTTGTGTAAAAATGCTGTAAAGTGAGGATGCTTTCCAAAATAATGTCATAAATAGATTTTATTTATCAATTAGCTTCTATAAACTGATATTTGGTGTGACCACACTTTGTGTTTAAAACAGCTGTTGTCCAGGTAGACTTGCACACAGCTTTTCAGGAATATTTCTTCAAGAGTCTTGGAGACGTTGCCGCAGTTCTTCTGGATTTAGGATTTTTTTTTTCTGTTTCTTCATGTAATCTCAGATGGACTCGATTATGGTGAGATCAGATCTCCGTGTGGAGCATATCGGCTGTTGTCAGACTCCTTATGCATATAAAAATCTCACTGGATTATTAGAATGGCAAAATAAAAGTTTGGAAATATAAACTGATATTTCCTACTGACACTACAGCAAAATATATAAATAACTGTCTTAAATACATTTGCTTTGGAGATCTCCTACAACAAACGCTTTCATTCTCTCAGAATATATACATTGTACCTCTCCACACTTTTCAATGATTCTCAAACGAATTGTCTGATGATTCAGTCTCTATAAATCCCTCCTTTCTTTCTTTCCCTTTGTAAATTCAGTGAAAAGATATTAACGGCAGTCTCTGATCACGCTTCTGTGTCACCTCTGCACTGGCAAAGACGGATTTTGATTTAATGATTTTAATGATTTAATGACTGGTAACAGTGGTATTGTGTTATTATGCCCCTGGATATGTATTTAAGGTAGCGAATATTGCCCCTTAATAACATTTATTTATTTCTGTCACTGCTGTGAACTGACTACTGCATAGAATATAACAAAAATATGAGTATCTTTCAGCTGTCAGAAACAGGTCAATGTCCAAAACACCATGGTACTCTCTGGTACTTTGTTGAATGTGAAATTTATATTTTGGCAGTGTGAAGAGTGCAGGCACTGAGTCCATCTTTAGAATTGACAATCAGTGTCAAAATATTGTGGTTATGATCTACAGCGACCCCTGTCTCTCACACACCCACCTTGCACCCTACCTCCAGCTTCATGAGGTCCCACTCTGGGTCCAATCTACAGATCTAATCTAAACTAATGTGTTGTTGAGTCCTCCTGAAACCACAGGGTGTGCACGTGAAACCATTTAACCACTGCACTCATCTGAGAGATCCATGTAATTACACTGTTTCAAGCCTAAAAAGGAGAACTGCAGCCTAAACCAGAGGAGATGCTCTAGCAAGAGAAAGTACTGAAGATCGCAGTGGAAGAAGCAGCTGCTGTCACTTTCCTCTTTAGAATGTTTTAAGGATGTTTTCTCATTTCATATAAAGTGTCTATAAGGTTAAATGTAAAGTAAGATATAACGTTTTAACGGTAACATTTTGAGGATGTTTTTTGGAAAGTTGTTGAGATAAAAGATTATACAATGTTCCATAAAAACAAAAGAAGGGACATTATCAAATCAACGTTTGCAAAATGTTTTGAGGAAATCATTGAGGCCTGAGATGACGGAATGCATTTTATAAAACGTTCTTGTAATGTGACGTGTTAAAGCATGACTGTTATCCTACACAGCAAAAACTCCAGTGTTAAATTAACTCTCCTGGAGGTTTATTTGACTCCCCAATCAAAAAGTTAAAGTGTTCAAATATGAGTGTTAAATGAACACTAGAAGAGTGTTAAAATTTATTTGATAATTATGTTATTAATTGTGTGATGATTGACCATTATTGATGACACCTGATGTAAACAATCACTAAGGGAGAAAATCTAATTTAAAATTTTAAGTCACCATTATGATGATCAGTTTTCGCTTTAGTTTGGCTCTTGACCCTTAAATTATTAACTTTAGATTTTGTTTGGCTGTTATAATTGAGTTATAACTGCCACATGAACAAAGAGAATGGTGTTCAGGTGGTGATGGTTGTGTTTAGCCGTAATCATCATTTGACTTAAATCACTAAACATCATTTACATTTAGCAGATGCTTTTAACCAAAGTGATTTACAACAGAGGGCTACAATTTAGATAATTACGTGTTACCTTGTTGATTACAGCAGCCTGGGGATTCTACACCATATAATTTGTAGCATTTTCAATAGAATCCTAAATATTAATAATATTTCTGCTCAAAAGATTTTTTAAAATTGTATAAAGTCACACAGACATGAATATTCAGCCTGTGAATCTCAACAATGGTGACGGTCATAAACCATGTTGCAGTGCATTCTGGGTGCCACCAGTCAAAACTCATTCATCACTCCCTTCATGCATTGCAGTATGAATAAATCATTGATCTGAACTGTCCTTTTCCTAATTAAATATTTCATGTCACCATTGTTGAGATTCATACATTCATACCTGATGTCTGTTTGTACCTACACAATTACTTTATCAGAACAATTAAAAAAAACAACTTTGGAATATATTAAAAATGCTGCCTCTTATGCTGTAGAATCACTGTGATGCTGCAATCGACAATATAAATACAAGTCAGAGATTAGGCTCTAAAATTATTTTTGTGATTCAGGTAAAATTATGATTGTCAAAACATAACCAACAACTTCAGATCACCTTTTCTCTTTGTTCATCTGGCAGTTATAACTTCAGTTACAACAGTCAAACAAAATCTAAAGTTAAAAATGTAAGGGTCAAGAGCTTAACTAAACCACACACTGATCACCATAATGGTAACATAATGGTAACATAATGGTAATAAAGTAGTCATTTTCTCCTTCAGTGATTCTGCTTGTTAGCATTGGGTGTCTTCAATAACGCTCAATCATCACTCAATTAATCACTTAGTTATTTCATTAACTTTTATCACTGGAGTTTTTGCTGTGTTCCTTTTAGGAGAACATTCTGGGAACCAAAATAAAACTACCCGCTGAAAACATTATTAGAACTTTGTGGTAATGTTCCCAGAACGTTTTTAGAACAAAACATTTCTAGCTGGGGTGATGTCTAGATCAGACCTCTGAGGAAGCTGTTGACGCCAATGCAATGGAAAAAAGTCCAGGAGGAAAAGAAAGTTTGCGTTATTGTGGATGTATTAAATAATCAACTGCATACTTGATGTATTTTCAAGTAATTGTTTCATTCGTCTTCTTGAAGGAACTGTGGCTGCTTCTCATGGTTATGGAGCTGCAGGAGTTAGTTCCTTCGTCTCAAATGTACTATCTAATGCCTGGTTCAAATTTACACGATTTTAGCCCGATTTTGGCATGATCCGTTTGACGTAGGGTGTCGTGGGGATTTGTAAACGACAACAGGCGTCGGACGCAAGATTCGATCGTCATCATCTCGTATAGTGTGTCATAGTGGGCGACAACCTATGTCGACGTCTGCGATGCTTCACGACACAAAGACTAACATGTTTAATTTTTTTAATGGTCGCCCATGACGGTTCCGTCACATCTATGAGGTTGACCAATAGGAGCACATCTTTTCCGCACACAACTTTCAAAAATGGCGAAAGAAAGAGAGACTATGGTGCTAAACGTTAAAACTAAAAGTAAAAATATATAAGAAAACAATATTTTACCTCAGGTTCTCTTTGGAGGATTGACAGCCCATACTGTCCTTCTTCGGTTCTCAAGTCTCACACAATGGCCGTGAGACACGTAATTCAACCAGTCCACACGCTCACACGCCACACCGTGTATTTCTCACGCTGAAAAGGCAATGCCGAGTAATCCAGGAACGTGTCCATTGTCGGGTTTTCTTTTCTTTTTTTACTTTTTTCTGAACACAGGACAGCCAATACAACACTCACCGCTTCATCCATTGTTTGTTTACGTTCGTTTCGGAAGTCACTCGCTACTAGTTTCGATTTCTCGATGACATCACGCGCGATTAAAGATGGCATTCGATGACTGGTCAGGAAGCACGTGTAGTCCACAACACGACAAGATTTTAGGATTCAAAATCACGTACACACAGTGACTCGTAACACACACAAAAAAACGTGTAATCTGAACCAGGCATAAGATAAAGTTACTGACAAAAATTATCCCTCTCCTTTGTTTCCGTTTCATTCAGTTAACATACATTAGGCTTAATGCCATAATATTCTACATAACGTCTCTAATTACAGGATGTGTTTAGTAATTCTTATAGATGGATGAATGGACAGACAGAACATCTTTAGAAAAGAACAGTGTTATATTTATTTAGATGTCTGTTCTTTTTTCAGAGATGAAAAGCAGCAGAAATCAACATATTCTTCAAAAAAAAAAGGGTTGATTCTCAAAAAAAATCATAGCTAAATGTTTGTGTGAGAGTTTAAACTTATTGTTCTACATGAAAGACATTTTAATTGGGTAAAATCATTGAAATCACAGAAAGTCAGCTATGAAGTAACACCTACATGATGGTGAAGTGGTGTCAGCTGAGAGAAACTGTAAATGTTTGTGTTCAGCAGAACTGTTATTAAAGGAAGGTGTCCTTCATAACGCCAGGCTGCTCCAGCGCAACTTTCCTGCGAGCCGACGCTTCCAGGATCTTTTGCGTGGCCCAGCTGGATGCGGATGCCTTTGAGATCATCATCTGAGCAGAGCATCAGGGCTTCAAGATCCAAGTGTTCACGGGTGAACACAGGACCGAAATCCAACAGGCCGATCGACGCCAAGACGGAATCCAAGTGTGAGGTCTCCTCTTCCTCGTCCAGACCAATCTCCTCTTCATTCCAAGGCAGCTCTGAATCCTTGTCCAATCCCTCCAGTCCTTCATCCACAGTTTCCAACAGCTCTTGACGGACGAGGAACCCAAGGTCTTCTGTATTACCAATGGGGAGGTCTTCCAGTGTCCATGGCCATTTCCATGGAGAAGTTCCTACGGAACACCATTTTCCCAAGACCAGGCCTTTCAAAAATAGACTTCACCTGACTGGCCCCCTCGTCGTCCAATCCTCGCTCGGCATTGTCATCATCATCATCCTGAATTTCATCCTGCTCATTGAAGACGTCAACAAAACCAGGTTTCTCTTGCGGCCGTGTCTTGTTTGACAAAAATGACATTGCCGTCCCCTTGTCTACTCACTGTCCCTTTGTCCTTCTTCCCAAATTTCGCTGGAGGGTTCCCTTGATCGTTGAAGGGACCGATCCATTGGCGTCCGCGGCAATGAGTTTGGAGAACTGATCGCTGTTCAAGCTGCTCAAGGTACCCGTGCCAGAAAAGGAACTTCCCTCCGAGACTGAGCCGCCGCGAGACATCTTGTCCATCTTACTCTGATGTTTCTTCTGTACCCGTTCACACTGCTTCACTCTGCGCTCGGCATCTTTAGTGGCCTGATCTTTCAGACGGGCAACCCTTTTGGCGTTCTGGGCTGTCTGTTGGGCAGCCGCAGTGTCCAGGAATCGGACGCTGTCCATATGGCTCGCGAGAGGCAGCCATCGTCCATGGGAGTGTGGAAATCATTGTCCAGAGCGAAAAGGTTGGCTCCAAAGTTCACTAAGAAGCTGACGATCTGCATGTGTCCGTTTGCAGAGGCGTGATGCAAGGTGTGTTCCCCCAGATGTCACTTTTGTTCGGATCACCCCCTACAAGACAGATAATAATGAACAATTATTTATTTGATACTCATAATTAATGGTGCTTGCAACACTATTTCTATTTATCATACATACGATTAAAGGAGTAGTTCACTTTAAAAAAAAAAAACTTTTGCTGATAATTTACTCACCCCCATATCATCCAAGATGTCCATGTCTTTCTTTCTTCAGTCGAAAAGAAATTAAGGTTTTTGATGAAAACATTCCAGGATTTTCTCCATATAATGGACTTCAGTGGGGTCTAAACTGGTCACGGTCCAAACGCCAGTTTCAGTGCAGCTTCAAAGGGCTTTAAACGATTCCAGATGATGAATAATCTAGCGAAATAATGACTCATTTAAAAAATAAATTAAAAAGTTTAAGCTTTATATGCACAAATGCTCACTTTGCTCTGTTCTGTGATGTGCTTTCGTGACTCTCCTGTTCTAACTTGTTCATCAAATTAATCGTTGAATGAACCAAATGATTTTGAAAAAAGATTTGTTCATTTTCGCATTTGTGCTTAAACTTTTTTATTTATTTTTGAAATGACCAATCGTTTCAGTAGATAAGACTCTTATTCATCGTCTGGTGTCATTTAAAGTCCTTTGAAGCTGCACTGACCCTCTCTTTGGGTCCCGTTTGGTTACCAGTAAAGTCCATTATATGGAGAAAAATCCTGGAATGTTTTCATCAAAAACCTGAATTTCTTTTCGACTGAAGAAAGAAAGACATGGACATCTCGGATGACATGGGAGTGAGTAAATTATCAGCAAAAGACTTTTTTAATGTGAAATAATCCTTAAGGGTTTCCCCAGACAGCAACATAGTGTCGGCCCAGATGGGACCACATCTTGCTGCGTGGATTCAGTGTGCGCAAATGTGGGCGACACTATGTTGCTGTCTGAGTTGCCCGTGTGCTTGTAACTATGGCCGTTGATAGCACCTCAAGTCATGCTGCTTGTTGAAAAGAGGTGCTGTTAGTTCCCTAAATTATGGTCAGCGATAAACAGGAGAGAAATTCCCATTACACTGAAGGAGTGACTTGAGCCATATCTAGAGAGTATCATGGAGACTTGGGGATAGGGCTCTTTTGACTTAGACTAAGAAACAACAGAGAACAACCAAAAAACTTACTAGCAGTGCCTTAGCATACACCCATCAGTAATGAAGTACTTGAGACTGGTCTGGTCTTGGTTTTGTAATGGATTTTGTCTTTAGTCTTGAGTACTTCAACAGTACGCATGTTTTTCTGACTATACTGACTACGCCATATAATCCAAAAAAAATATTTACTCCAAAGGGAAACTTATTTACACTGACTCTACAAATTCTACATGAGGCTTTGCATGAGGACCAGCTACACCAGTTCATCTTTCCTTGAGAACCAGCATGGGGAATGCCGACTGCACCTCATCTCCCCCAGACAGCAACGTCAGTCTCAGCCCAGATCCCGGAGCCACATCTTACACATGTGGATTGGACTCATGCCAGCACGTGGGCTGAATCATCTATGTTTGCTGTACTGGGTCTATGTCGCAGCTCCGACTCTGGTGCTCAACTCTGGGACTCGGGACTGGGATAATCTGTTGAACTTGCAACAACCTAGAAAGTCACCAGTTCAGAATTCACATCCAGCAGTGCTCCAGTTATACAATGAAAATGTCATTTGTAATTCAGGATGAGGAAAAAAGACCCAAGGTCACACCAAGAGACGACGATAATTTTAACTATGAAGTTTGTTTAATTGTTCTTACTCTATGAGAATAGGGAAGTCCACACTAGAGCCAGACGGATGAAAGGATTCTGAAGGCTGATACCGATACAAATATTTTTGGGTTTTAAAATCCGATATTCCGATATATCGGCCACTATTTTTTTAATTAATTTTTTTTTCAGAAACGCGCAACAAGACATTAACATATTTCCCTAACATTCGTTATTTGTAATTATTTATGAGTTTTAACTAAAATAATATGATAATGCATTTTAAAAGAAACTTTGTTTTTATTGTCACAATAGAACAGACTGATGATAGTGGCATTAGCTAGCTTTGTGGTTCGCTAGTCTATGATGAGCCATAATATAGCAATGGATAACGTCATACTGCAAATTGTAAAACATACATTTTCAATGTAACAGGCCGAGGAGAAGATGATACGTCTCAGTAATGATCACGACGCTATTAAAGAAATACTTCAGTCACATTGTCACAAGTTAAAAGGACAGTCAGTCAACTACACTGTAACAACGTAACTAACTATTACTAGCTAATTCCACTTCACTCTCGGCTTATTAAACAGCAGCAAAACTGGACACGATAGTCACAAATGTTGTCATGCTTATTTGAGTTAAGAGAACTGATGGGGAATGTTCTTTTAATTGTTATTCAAGCAATGTATGTCTCGTGACCAACTCAACGAGTGTTGCCAACAGGGACGGTGTAGAGTGCCCTCTGGTAGATAAACTATACAACTCCAACACTCATGACATGTTTCAAGCGTGTTTTCATCCGTTTTTATTTTATTTTTGAAATATTCATTTATCGTCCATTATAACTGCCGATATCCGATATTTTGGAAAATGCCTAATATCGGCCGATAGCATCAGTCTGCCGATATATCGGTACTGGCTCTAGTCCACACCACAGCTATAATAATAACAACAACGGCTCAGCGGAACAACATCGCAGAATTATTTTTTTCCAGCTGATGAATGATACAAATATTGACAGCCAATCAGAATCCTGCTTTAAAGAGACTACTGCATCTGCTGCAGTGGATAAGACACATGCCTTTGGTGTGAGAGACCCAGGTTCTAATCCACTGTGAGACACCAATGTGTCCCTGAGCAAGACACTTAACCCCTAGTTGCTCCCAGAGGCGTGCAACCTCTGACATATATAGCAATTGTAAGTCACTTTGGATAAAAGTGTCAGATAAATGTAAATGTAGTTATAGTCATTGTTATTGTTCTTCGTCTGAACAGGCCTTAAAGGGATACTCCACTTTTTTGGAAATAGGCTCATTTTACAACTCCTCCAGAGTTAAACAGTTGGGTTTTACTATTTTCGAATCCATTCAGATGATTTGCTGATATTTGGAAGAATATCAGTAACCAGAGCAGTTTCTGGTCTCATTGACTTCCATAGTATAAATATTTTTTCCTACTATGGAAGTCAATGGGACCAGAAACTGTCTAGTTACTGATATTCCTCCAAATGTTCAGAAAATCGGCTGAATGGATTCGGAAAATGGTAAAACTGCGCTGTCATCATCTGTTTAGCTTTGTGATTGGTGCAAGAGGGAATAGTTAATGAGCATCATTACTCAATGCCAGAGTGACTCTCTGGGTACTGCAGATGCCTGAAACGCCTCAATTGTAGTCCTGCCGTTTCCATGACTCAGCCATCACGCCAAAACAGTTGGGTAGAAAAATGATTCGCTCATGACAACAAGATCTCATTATCCCATTATCGGACTTCAGCTCAAACTTGTTTGTCAATTACGATGTCATAATTCCCTGGAGATATGATCTTGTTTGCAACAGCTCTAAGCAGTCGACCAATCACAACAGATTGGGCCAGCTGACTTTCAAACCACATACTACTCTATTTCTTCCACAAATCATGTAAATGTATACATTTTCTCCAAAAATATAATTATAAACATGTTAATGAGCACTTTAAGACAAATTAGATAAAGCAACAGCAAAAAAACACAATCTTTATCACCTCTCAGACTCATTTATCCCCAGCAGCAGCAATTAAAATTCCACCCTAACATATTTTCTCTAACTCATGATGCTTGAGGTTAAATCCATCCAAAGAGTTAATATGTCAACCGGCTGTAAAATAAAAGTCCATCAGGTCCACCCATAAAATCTCTGATTACAATATCTACAAGAGCTTATCTCACTGACTGAGCACCATCTTGTTCCTCAGCGGATGAGGCGTACAGCACAAGCGCACAGGTCTGTGAAAAGTATGATTAAAAAGAGAGACTAACTTTCAGACTATATATCTGAATATCCCACCAGGAAACACCTCTCACTGGCTCATATGCAGTTTGAGGGCCAGCCATGGTGATCAGTGCTCTTTGAGTGAGATCGGCCCCAATGCTGCACTCAATAAATAAACTACCCTGAGCAAACCCTGGAACGGATGAAGAGGCCTTTTGTTCTAGATTTGCATAACTAATTTGACTGATTAAACTCTTGGGCGTCAACTCTGGAAATTTACAAGCAATGTACGCAGCAGATCATGCGAGAAAGAAAGTCAGAGGAGGACACAGAGCTTCCCTCGAGAGAAACTAAAATAAATGCTGTGATTCTAATCAGCTTTTTATCATGCGGAGTATTTCTGTTATAATGATGACGTCGGTTTGTGTGATTTGCTGCATTACACTAAGCGAGTGATGAATATAGCTCATAAAGCTAAGAGACTCTAAGGGAACCGCCCAAAGGTCATAAAGATGGTTTAATCTGGGGAATATGTAATGTATAAACATCCATTGTGAAAAAGAAGCACACTTATAGCATACTTTTTTTTAAAAGAGTACTTATTACGGAAATAATATAATTTAAAAGAATATACTTGAGTGTGGAATTCATGTAATGTTTCTGGACACTTCAGTGCATGTTGCTAATTCAATTTATATTAAATGCAATGCTTTTTGACACACTTAATTAAGTAAAGATGTACTTAAGTAAGACTTAAGTGCATCTTTAAATGTAATTTCACAATTACTTTGTTGTTTTTGAATAAAGTTACTGCTGGCTGTATTGACAAGCATTTATGATAAACTAAAATACACTTTAATGTCATTTGAAGAGTAATGTCATTTTGTCAGTTGAAAGGTGTAAGTAAATAAGGACATTTACCCTTAACCGTCACTTGCCCGTATACAGGTAATCTAACTTTACTGCACTATATTACTATTAAATCCTAATCTAGTCATGACAAACTATATATCGTTGGAAAGGTCTAAGACTTCTAAATAGATATTTTAGCGCGGTTTCTTTCTTACAAATTATGAATGAACAGTAATATATGAATTTATGACAAGAGTGCACCTCAAAAAAAAAAATCGATGTCATTACAGGAGTTTCTGAGCTTTGTCACAAAAAGTCGACGCACACACTTTTAATAATTGAAACTTCGGTTTTTAGTGCTAAAAGTTCATAATAAAACATAATTAGTATTTGTCAATAAAAAAAGATAAAATTATATATTAAAAAGTAAGGTAAGAAGTCCTCTAAAATGTATAATATATATATATATATATCATTTTTTAATTATTATTATATCACATATTTTAGTAGTTATCATAAATTAGGTATCATTTGAAAGCTTACAAACTCAGAATTCATCCTGTGAAACCCGTTTTGAAATTGGACGTTGCGTTACCATAGAAACAGTATTTTTTATTTGGCTCCTCCCCTTTTGGGCATCATCTTTCATAATTTATTATCAAAACCTTTTCTAATCTTGACAAAACACATATTGTCAGAAAGGTCTGAGTCTCAAGGTTCCATATTTAGTGACAGAAGTGATATTTGGATAGAAATTTATTAATTTGTTATGGCAGAATGCATACAATTAATTTCAATGGCACCCGGTGGCTATTTTGGTACTACGACTTAACAAAATCTCATGGGAACTTCAAAATTTGTGATATCAACTTTAAATTTGGAACACAACTTGGTTAGATATATAGCTTTCATTTTATAGTAATTTATAGTAAAACATATTTTGTAAAATATTTATTTCATATTAAAAAAATATATTAATAAATTATATTTGATTTACTGTAAATTATAACTTCCATAACTTTTTCATACTTGAATTTCTTGAAGTTCTTTCACTTCTGTAATAATCTCCGATTGTTTTCTTTAAAACAAGACCAAACTTAAGTCTATATTCCAAAGCATTCTTGAATTACAACCATTTAAGTTTGTATAGTGCATTTTAATGTCAATTATCAAAAAGGGGGGTGACAGGTAAGGGGTTAAACTATAACATATAAAGTATTTAACATAAACCTAACTCTCACTGTAAAAAAAAATGTTGATTTGTAATCACAACATTTTTTTTTCTTTTGTCAAATCAACTTAGATAATTTATGTAGTTCAGATAACATAATATTTTGAGTTTCTGTTGATTAAATTAATTCCTTCATTGTATTAACTCAATTTTTCCAACCCGATCTCACGACCAAGTCGTACCGAAATTCTACGAATGATTAAAAAGTGGCTAATTCGTAACAATTCATACGACCTCACTCGTACGAATTCAGTACGATTTTGCTAAATCGTACATATTTTACGAATTGGCCAATTCGTATGAATTCGTACGAATGACCTACCCCTAACCCCGCCCCTAAACCTAACCATCACGTGGGTTTCAGACAAATCGTACAAATTCGTAACGAGTGAGGTCGATAAGAATTAGTCCAACGAATTAGACACTTTTTAATCATTCGTGCGAATTCGTACGAATTGGGCGTGAGATAGTGTTGAGTAATTCACATGTGCTTCGTCAACACATCAAATACTTTACAGTAAAACTTTTGAATTTGACAATATTGCAAAGTGCACTTTTTAAAAGTCTTCTTAATGTAAGTGTGTTAAGAAACAGTCATGAAAGTGCCTCTTTTAAGGGCACTTAAGTGGCTTTTTGTTTCATTAACATTATGTTATCTAAAAACTTACAGTTTTTAAAAAATATATATACTTTTAGGATCTACAAGTGCACATTCAATACAATTAAACACACTTACTTTTCACAAGGTACCCACTGTAACAGATTACAAAAGGATCAAGATCACAGTTTGCTTGTATAGTTATAGATTGTTTGCTATATGTAACCTTCAATAATTAAAAACAGTTGTAAGACAAACAAAGCATGGTAACAACCATTGTAAAACTGTTAAATAAAACAAAACATGATTCTGGATGAAAGCTCAATGTATGGATTTGATTAAATGTGTAAAGCTAGCCATCGATACACTGAGCATGATCAGTAGGCTGTGGGAAAGTGTGTTTTCTGAGCTCACCCTCTGCTACAGATCAGCTGAAGAGCCTCAATGTGTCCGTGGTACGCGGCCCAGAGAGTGGGTGTCATGCCGTCCTCATCCGGGGTGTTCAGGTCTTTTCTTGTGGCTTCTTTCAGTAGCTCCAAATAGCCATCAATGGCTGCTTTGTGATATCGTGACATGGCTGTAATAACTATCTCTCTTCCTCAGCAAGTGAACTGTATTTCACAAAGTGTTACAGGAGCATCATTGCTGACTCCTCTTGCGTGCTCGGTCTGTGTGTGTGTGTCTGAGGGAGGAGAAACTCTGACACCCATGTCACTGTCATAAACTAAAGTCCAGGCTGAGCTGCAATCGTTTACCAAACACACGCAATCAGTGTTAGTTTAACAGTACATATGGACAACTCTTATTGTTATAGTTTTCATTTTAAATATTTCAAATGTCAATATCTTGAGTTAAGAAGTCAAAGTCATTTCTATTTTTTTTAATTGAGCAGATGTTATTATGTAGGACACTTTCCCCCTTAACACAACATCTATGTCTTATACATATTTTAATTTATTTATACATTTTTGTGAGAGCTCGAAGTCAAAGTTAATGGCAGGTCAACCCAGAACATAGTATCGGCCCAGATCCCAGCCACATCTGGTGCATGTCTGATTTCAATGCGTACCAGATGTGGCCGATCTGGGCCGACAATGTGTTGCTGTCTGAGAAGTGGGCATAGTTTACTAACCCTTAATCACTGTTTGGGGTAAAATGACCCCAATGGACTTTTTCTTGATTTTTTTAAAAACGTTCCCTTCATCTCAGGGACATGAAACTCTGTGACTTTTCCTACATAATCCATCTAAACATGCACAAAAAAACTGGGCTTGATTTGGTTGTTCTAAAGGTGTGTAAAAAAAAAATACCATTTAAGCTGTTTGGGGTCAAAATGACCCCATATTGAAAATGAATGGGAAAATGAAAAAACTTGCTTTTTTTCATTTTGATTGTCAAAAAAATAAAAGTAAATCCATTATAAATCTGAAATGTTCCACATATAAACCAAAGTCTGGTCCTAGAGCATAAATAGAAAGTAGAACAATCTTTCTATCTCATACACACACACAAACACACACACACACACACGTCATGACTGCAACAGAGAGCATTTTTACAGAAATTGGCAAATAAAACAAACAAAACTGGCATAAATCTAAAAAAAAATACTTTTAAATTAAGGTCTGGTCCTAGAGCATAAATAGAAAGTAGAACAAACTTTTTATCTCATACACACACACAAACACACACACACACACACACACGTCATGACTGCAACAGAGAGCATTTTTACAGAAATTGGCAAATAAAACAAACAAAACTGGCATAAATCTAAAAAAAAATACTTTTAAATCAAGGTCTGGTCCTAGAGCATAAATAGAAAGTAGAACAAACTTTTTATCTCATACACACACACAAACACACACACACACACACACACACGTCATGACTGCAACAGAGAGCATTTTTACAGAAATTGGCAAATAAAACAAACAAAACTGGCATAAATCTAAAAAAAAATACTTTTAAATCAAGGTCTGGTCCTAGAGCATAAATAGAAAGTAGAACAAACTTTCTATCTCATACACACACACACACACACACACACACACACACACGTCATGACTGCAACAGAGAGCATTTTTACAGAAATTGGCAAATAAAACAAACAAAACTGGCATAAATCTAAAAAAAAATACATTTAAATCAAGGTCTGGTCCTAGAGCATGAACACAAAGTGGAATGAGCTTTCTATCTCTCACACACACACACAGCCACACACACACATATGCATCCTGTTCATTACAGTTTATTAGTGCTGTTGTTTTGTATTATATTGGTTTATTTACTTGGTTTATTAAATGTATTTTGTTCTAAAATCTCTTGTTCTAAAAAATGTAATAATTGTTGATAAATAATTTTCTAAAATGAAGTGTGTGAATACAGTCATGTCATAGTGCTTATTTGTAATATTTATGCAAATGTATGTATAATAATTTGCATAAACAAATAATTCAAAATATATCACACAACAACAACAAACTAATTTTGACAAAAATAGTTTGTGCATTCACAAAATATATATATCATTATATATCAAGTTGTGAGGAGAATTTGAAGCATCAAGAAAAATGAAGTGAAAATGAATGAGTCTCTATGGGCCCCTATTGGATAGATGTGGTCATTGCACTTTAATTCCTTGACTATAAGAAAAACTGTTTTTCGACTAACCACCAGATGGTAGTATGTCCAAAAACTGTTTAGATTTAATTATAATCATAATTTAAGTGTTTTTTTTTCTTTAAAAAAATCATTTTTCATGTGCCAATTTATGGCCTAGTTATGTAATTGTGCAGTAAATAGGTAGAAAACTTAAAATTCCAAAAAACACAGCATAAATGATTAGTTGAGAAGTGAATTAAAAAAATTATATATAGTTTTCCATATAAAAAATGTATATTTCCTTATGCAATCACTCTTTAAAAGTCTGGGGTCAAAATGACCCCAAACACCTTAAGTGTTGTCCTTTTCTAACAGTGATTAAGGGTTCTAATAACATCAATGTACTAGAAGTATCCATGTAAGTGCTTTTTCAATACTACTTGGGAGTAAATTGGCCCACTTTCAGTGTATAAAAGTATACCTTTAATTATTAAAGTATAGTGTGACAGTAAACTTACACACAACTAGGTTTTTGCATTTGTACTGCAACTATAGGCCACTGCAAGTGAACTGAGGTATAGACTTTTTTGGTTTATGAAAGTACACTTTGAAATACACTCAGTAAATGACTAGTAGTTTTACTGCAAGTATACTGTTAAGTGAACTTAATATCATACTTATAGTTTACTGTTTATATATTATTTGTGCACTTTACTCTAAAAATGCTGGATTGTTTTAATCCAATTTTAGGTTAAATATGGACAAAACCAGACATTGGGTTACATTTTTAAATTACATGTTTAACCCAATGTTTGAATTTGTTCATATTTGACCCAAAATTGAATTTTTTCTTTGAGTGCACTGTTCCTATTTAGGTATGATTTTTGTAATAACTAGGTACTAACCCTATAAACCTACCTCTAACCCATGTATTTACCTTATATTAGCCAGTATAGTTTCTAGGTAAGTATGTAATGTATATGTAAGTACTGTACTGTAAAAGGAAGCGTTACCTATACACTCTGGCCGGCAAACAGATACTCAAATGATACTAGAAATTTACTCAAAGATGCCTTATTAATTTCAACACATTTAACATGCTATGCATCTTCTGTATGGAAAATTGTTATTACAAGACACAAATTCAGATAGGCTTCTCAGTGGTTACTCAACATGTTTCATTATGTCAGGTTTTAAAAATAATGAATGAAATGCGGGCAGTGGACAAGACACATGCCTTTGGTGTGTGCTTTGGATAAAAGCATCAGCTAAATGAATAAATGTAAATGAAATAATAAAAGAAATAAAGGCTCTTCTGTATTAGAAAAATACATATATAAATAATAACTAAAAGAAATACCTCCAAATTGAACAAATATAGCTCACAACGTACAAAACCGAACAAAATATATTTATATCTTTAGTTTTCTTCCTCTTTATCCTGTTTATCATCCTCCTTGTTTGCCCATCTATAGCAGTTTTTGAAAACCAGGACATTTTCATCAAAAACATATAAAAAATTATTTAAAAAAACGGCCAGGACAGGATGTGAAAACAGGACATGTCCTGGGAAAACAGGACTGTTGGTCACCCTACCTATACCTTCAAGCTTCAACTCACTGAGTTGATTTTAAGTAAATTCCTATGGACTCCACCAGTCTACACAAATTCATATACTAATAAACTATGTAGGTATGTGGACATTTCAATAAATAGCGGCCGCCATTGTGTTCCAAATCTCTGTGCCGAATTTTTCCCGACTCATTTTGAGCGGGTCTCCTAAAATGCGCTGTTTTCATTGACTCGCTGTGGGAATCCTTGATTATTTTTAGCCAATCACATCATTAGGGTTTTCGACTGCACATTTGTTTTCATTTTTTTCTAGTCAGGCTGCATTTTCCTCCTGAAAGGCGATTTCAAACAATACGGAAGAATTCAACTGTCACGAAATTATTTTTACCCACTTTGGACACTTTCCAGAGGAAGGTGGACATGAAGAACATATGTTTGTGGTGTGCTGTACAAAATTTCGTGGCCATTTAAACTCCCCCACTTTTTTTATGACTACCGACACTGAACGTTACCTGTAGAAAAGCTGTCAAAATGCAGCGCGTCATGTAGGCTACACTCAACTTTTGTGTGGTCTCCTCCACTTTCTTTCCTCCACCAGCGTTAGTATTGTTAACTCTATATTCTTACATAACTGGAAATAGCATGACTCAACCAAAATCCATCTTTTAAATTAAGGATATATCATTTTCCTTGGATCGTTGTTTTCCATTCAATTATTTGTATTTTTAACAACTGCTCGTCAGAAAAATACTATAAAAGATAGGCCAAATTAGTCTTTATGTGTGTTAAAATCAAATAAAAATCCAAATAATGAAACCCATGTTAGATCCAAATAACTATATGAAACCCATCTCCACAGAAAATTTCATTAAGATATCTTGAATATTGAGAAAGTTATGAGCATTTTTGTGAAAAAACAACTTGTTTTCGGTCACACTAAATTCTATTGTTTTCACCTTAGAAATGAGACAAAAAAAGGCGCTGATTACTGAACTATAAAATGTTGTAACTTTCTTCATACTTATTTACTTTTTTCTTTTTATTTTGTAAAGGGGGTACCCAGGTCTTTCCACACATGCTATCCATTTGTCTATTTGTTGAGTTTTAATTTTTTGTCCACATACGTAAACTATGTGGGTAAAAAAGTATTTAAAAGACTACTCAATCAAGATCAAAAGATTGAGTAGCTACAAGTATAGACCAAACATAGGCTACTTCTGTCAGTTTAAGTTAGCCTACTTGCTATATTTTTGGAGTAGCTATATATTTGCATTGCTTTATATTTTGAAGTAGCTACATAAAAAGAGTTATACTTTAGTACTGTAATATGTACTTATAAAGTTAGGTTAGGGTTTGGTTCAGGGTTAGTTACTTAACACGTAGGCTGATATCACCTTAAAATAAAGTGTTACCAAACATACTTTCTTATTTTTAGATTAAAAAAAGTATAATAGTAGCACACTTGAGTGAACTTTTTCGTGAGGGTTACCTAAACATTTCACGATTTCAACTAAGATATACATAGTTAATGAGAACAAGAGACCAAAAACATCAGCTGTGGTTCCAATAATTTCTAAAATAATTAGTATTCCTATCCTAATAACGCCGTAATATTGAGTTGTGATTATTGTTCAGAAAGGCGGATTCTGATTTCCGAGCCACAAGCTCCCCCTGCAGGAAGTACACTGTGACTGCAGAGCGTCATCCCGCCGCTCGGGGCGCTGAAGAGCAGCGGGCTCTAGAAAGAATCCGCATAAGGACACCAGAGATCCAGTAGAACGCGGAAGTCGAACGTGATTCTACTGTCGCCACCCGAAAATGAATAATAATTAATCTGAGAGTTATTAGTTATGACTGTCAACTAATTTACATAAAGCCAACACGCTGCAATCAGTTGTTTTGGACTGAAGAGAGAAGTAAAAGCGAGATGTCAGACAGCGGCAGATCAGTCGCCCTGCTGTCATATGAGACACTTGTGCATGCGGTGGCAGGGGCAATGGTGAGAAAACAACACACTAAAAACTAGCTTATATTTTATAAGTGTCTTCCCCAGGGATGCAATAATATTCTCAATGTGGGATGTTTGTTAAACTGCGTTTTATTGCCTTGAAGGGCAGTGTGACAGCAATGACAGTGTTTTTCCCTCTGGACACAGCCAGGATCAGACTTCAGGGTAAGCTATTCTCTTTGTTTTATATTTAAAGCAACACCATGGAAATCTTCCACTTCGGTCGCCCTACTGTTTGGAAGCGGAATTGTCGCTGTCGTAAACCTACCGCAGCGTACTTGTCGCACGTGCTCGCTGTAAACAGACACGCACGTGCACGCGCACGCCAAATCAGCATCGGTCGAGCAACCCTCCGCATCCTTGAGCTCACGCCAGCGAGCAAACACAGAACCAATATTGATTCTTGTCCGGCCTCTGCTTTATCACTAAGCCTCTTCCAAGTCTCCTCAGACAAAACCTTTGTCTTCTTAGTTGTTTTTACCGCTTCGGTCATAACGAAAAGAAACGCTCGCTGTTCACTCACGTCCGAATTGGAGTAACAGGTGGGGGAAGTGACGTATGCAGGGTTGCCAGATGCCATCAGGTTTTCCAGCACAAAACCTCGTCAAAAACCGCGAGAATGCACAAAAAACCGCCCATTTTTTTGCTTTGTTTCTCGCTATGGTTTCTCGTTTAAACACATTAGAATCATTAACTAGTTTTAAAATGATCCATTGGTCTGTGTACTTTTGCGTCCATTCGTTTTTCCTTTTTTTTAACCTGTAATTGAAAAACGAAAAATTAACGGTTGTTTTTTTAAAATGTAAAGTTGAATACCAAAATTTGATTAAAAAATAAATATTAAGGTATTGTTTATTTTGTCCATTTATGAAACATTTAAAATATTCACAAATTAATATGAAAAAAAAATCGATTTTACTGGTTTTCTAAGGCCAAACCATGTCCGTAGACGGGCTCTGGCCAAACCAGAAAAAAAAGATGTTTTTGTTGTAGGCTTTCTTTTTTTATAGGTGGTTTGCAGTCACGTGATTGTGTTGACGCGCGAAATGCAGGTGGAGGGCAAGGAGTGAAGAGCGCAATGGACGAGATGGAGGAAAATCCGTACTGTACTACTTTAGACGCTATTACAAGAGAAATATATAAACAGAAAATCGAAACATATGCAGGACGTGATCCTTACGTTATGAACAGGACCGATTTTCAACTGAATTGAGAGATTTGCCTGCCATCGAGGCTGTAGATATCAGCAACTAACTCGTCTTACAGACATACTTTGACTTTACAAAGTTCGGAAACTGGTACGTTACACAAACAGCCACATAAGTGTATTTAAACACCTGAATAATGTAATTATAAGCCACATAAATAATGTATTAACTCACATTTGACGAAGTGATCACTGCACACACACAAACACAGGCATTTTCCCATTCGGCTCCTCCCGACCGCAGACGTATGTTTGCAAGGCATTTTTCCCAGTGTATTTCTGTCAATTTCTTGTATTTTCCCCCTTATGAACAACAATTTTTGGCACACGACAAAAACTCTTCGTGGTTTGATCGATTTCAGCAACCATAAACGACGCAAAACATAGGCATTTGAGTGTGTTATAGTGCTTCCTAAATATAGAAAATCACTTCCTGCCCTCCATTTCCATTTCGCGCCATGGCAACGCAGTGGCGTGACGTCATGTGAAAACAAGCTATAGGCCTATGTGAAGTTAAATATCTAAGCATATGTAAATGTGCCTAACAACGCCCTTGAGCCGTTACTTATTCACGATACAGCACTTGCCTCGAGTATCTTATTGCTTTTATAAAACGGTTGCCACACAATATTTAAGTAAAAAACAATGTTAGTGCAACTTTCTTGAAGTTAAAATCACTAAAAGCCTACCTTCCGCTGGAAAAAATAGTCCCCGAGTGTGAACAGCAACAACGTTCCAGTGTGTAAAATGCATGAAAGCTCAAATGAAAACAACATAGAACCGCAGTGTTGCGCAGCGATCAATAGAACCGTTGGGTGAAAGCGGTCGTAGCCGTGTTTTAGCGTGAATAAAGCACAGCTCTTGACCAATCAGAATCAATCATTGATTTACATGCATCACAATTTCATCTTACTTTTTGACTGTGTAAGCCAAAATAATTTTGTAAAAAAAATTCTCCTCGAGTATGAGCACTTTATTCTCATATATCATACTAAATGAGCCATAAAGCCTGATGTCTCAAATATGAACATGCAAATATATTCTATATTTTGTCAAAAGTTTAAATAAACTGTTCCATTTAAAAAAGTATAATGTATATATATATTAAGTATTTTAAGTATATATATAAGTTTAAGTATAAATGTTTCATGTGTCTTACTCTCTCAATAATGAAAAGGCATGAAGAATGATTATATATTTGACATTTGTCGTTGGTTTTAGTGGATGAGAACCGTAAGTCCCAGTCCACCCCCATTATCCTGGCTGAGATCGCGAAGGAGGAAGGCATGTGAGTTACTGTGTGTTCAGTGTTCACGACAGATCATGACCCTTGATACAGTGCTGAGAGGGAACATTTAAAACATGCTGTGTTCAAAACCACTGAGAGAATGAGCCAATCAGCACTAGGGGGCGTGACCACTCATGATGGGAGAGGAGAGAGGTAGGAGGCGTGACCACTCATGATAGGATAAGAGAGAGAATGAGCCAATCAGCAGTAGGGGGTGTGACCACTCATGATAGGATAAGAGAGAGAATGAGCCAGAGGGAGATTTGAAGAAAGACTGTAGAAAGAGAGATGACTGAGAGACATTACAAAAGAGAAAAGCTCAGAGGAATTTCATTGGGGGAAAATGATTAAGATCAGGCAAGAACTTTAGGACCCGCATTAATATTAGAAAAACTTTCCATCACTGGAGTGAACGAAGCGGGAAGACCTGAAAACAGACGCCGGTGTTGTGTTGTTTCTGCTCCATACGTGAGTAACTCTGGTTTTGCAGAACTAAGATGTGCTGTTGTTGTAATGCGAGCTCTAGTAACAGGACAGTTTTGAGTGTCATTGGGCTGTTTATTTGGGTTGATTTGAAATATCGACAGTGTTTCTCAGAAATCACTGCATTGTTAAACCACATATGAACGTCCTATGGAATTAGGTTTGGAAAAAAACAAAATAAAAGTCCAGTTCCTGTGGTCAGACTTGAGTTGAATATGTCAGGGTGATCATTTTCAAGATGTCATTTCACTGTATTGCAGATCGTCTCTGTATCGAGGCTGGTTTCCGGTTATTTCTAGCCTGTGCTGCTCTAACTTTGTCTACTTCTACACATTCAACACCCTGAAGAGAGTGATGGTCTCGGACCGGCCCAAGCCTGCCACAGATTTGCTCATGGGCTTCATATCAGGTACTGTAATGTTGAGCTGAAGCCTCTCCACAGTTGATCTCTTTATCTCAGTTTCACTCTTACCACCATGTTTCTTTTGCGCGATTAATCGCATTTAATAAATAAATGAGCTGCGTATTTCAGAATAAAAGGCTCCCTACAGTTATCCGTCAAAATAAAGGTTTAGGTTTGAATGTTTGCTGGAAAATTTATAAATACCTAAATATTAGTATTATAATTTCCCTGTTGTAATCACTGTTGTTATTGTTAACTAAAACATTTCTGTGAAATGAAATAAAGCTGAAATTATATAAAATAGAAATATTATTTTACCATTTATATTGGTTTGTATTAGTTTTTCTTACTGTTTTTTGTTTATGTTTGTTTGTTTTCTTAAGTACTTATTTGCATTTTTATTGCTTGCTTACTAAAAAATTAAAAAATACATAAAATAGAAATATTAGTTGAAAACCTTCAAACGAAAATTAGTAATGTTGCCGTGGTGGTTTAATGGTGAAGAAATAAAAACCTAGAAATAAATAGAAACTAAAACTGAAATAAAAATAAATGAAACCTAAATCGCTTTAAAACTATTTCAGTGTTTGAAAATGCTGCAAAAATGTAACAATAAAAGCGATTTAAAAAGGTTAAAAAAAAACTATAAGAAATAACACTGGTTGTATTCTAAAGTACATTTTATACGTAAATACTTTTCTTTTACAATGAAATATACAATGAAATTTTTATTTTATTCAGTACATTTTATATAACATAAATTATTAGAATAATTAGCATATTGCCATATTGATATAATATAAAAAAACACAATTGTTTAAACTTTTGTCATTTTTATCCGACATATCGCAATTATTTGTTTCTCCTCCAAATCGTGCAGCACTAGTTGTCGGTACTTTTCAATGTTATTTTGACATTGTAAATATTAACATTACCTGTAAGCAATCAACAGCTAATCAGTCATTGACGTGATAATGTCCACTCTCTTCTTCTCCCTGTTGTTTGTCATGATGCAGGCGCTGTTAATGTCCTCCTGACGACTCCCATGTGGGTGGTGAACACACGGCTGAAGCTGCAGGGGGCAAAGTTTAGGAACGAAGAGCTCCATCAGACACACTATAAGGGCATATTTGGTCAGAACCGCTCACACACTCATTTATCTGATGACGTTTAAACTCCAAACCGATGTTCAGTAAAGCACATTTGTTAGTAAAGCAGTTTCTAGCATCTTCCTCACAAATTTAAAGCTTGATCTGATCATCTTTTGTGATATATTCATGCTTTGGATCCAGTCCTAACAACAGAATTTACAGTGTAACATGAAATGTGTCAGAATTTGGCGATTTTAGATGAATAAATCAAAGGAAGGGCTGTGCAATTAATCAAAATGTGTGGCACTCTTCCGTCTCACTATATAAGGCCATGAACACGCGAACTTCATCTGCAGAGCTTCTATCGTCTTCGCGACTACCCTTCAAAATAAAAGTTCACTTAAAGGAGTAGTTCACTTTTTAAAAAACTTTTGCTGATAATTTACTCACCCCCATGTCATCCAAGATATCCATGTTTTCTTTCTTCAGTCGAAAAGAAATTAAGTTTTTTGATGAAAACATTCCAGGATTTTCTCCATATAATGGACTTCAATGGGAACCAAACGGGTCAAGGTCCAAATGAGAGGTTCAGTGCAGCTTCAAAGGGCTTTAAACGACACCAGACGATGAATAAGGGTCTTATCAAGCGAAACGATCGGTCATTTAACCGTTTGGTTACCAGTAAAGTCCATTATATGGAGAAAAATCCTGGAATGTTTTCATCAAAAACCTTAATTTCTTTTCAACTGAAGAAAGAAAGACATGGACATCTTGGATGACATGGGGGTGAGTAAATTATCAGCAAAAGTTTTTGAAAAGTGAACTACTTTAATATTGTGACAGAAATATATTAGTAATGGACAGTAAAATGTTCTTCTCAAACTAAAAATAATAATAACAACATTATTACAATTTATTTTATGGTTTATCACACAATTTTCTCCCATGTTTTCATTTTAAAACATGGAACATTTGTATTTACCGTACAGTAAATCTCTGTTGTTTGTTGCATTTTTATTTGATTACAATTTTAAAGAATAATACATATTTTACATCCAGAAAGATTAAAACAGACATTTCGAAGGGCCTTATAAAAATGTAATAAAAAAGTTTTAACAAATTAGATAATTTGGGGAAAATTAAATGGAAGTTGTGGTGAAAACTGATTTAATAATAGCCTAAAATGTTTGTTTGGTTTTTTTTTTTGCTAAACTTTGCTAAATGAATTGTTGTTAAATGGTGCAAGTTTAATGATTTCAATTAATTAGATATGATTTGATTACTAACATTTATTGTAACCATTAAAACGTAATACAGAAATATTAAAATATTGTAAAAAATAAATAATTCGAAAATAAAACGTTATTTTTGGGGGGTTGGTATTTAGTATTTAAGGAAGAAAGTAAGCAGTAGAGGAAATGTTTACAAGAATGGGGTGAACAACAAAAAATAATAATACAACTATTAATTGTCAATTTGGAGGTTTGTGTCAAGAATTCAAAAACGCAGTGCTGTAAAGCAATAAGAAAAATAGTTCCAGCAATAAATCCGATGATTTTGTGTTTCTCCCTCACAGACGCCTTCTCCCAGATCATATCCAGCGAGGGAGTGGGAGCGCTGTGGAACGGGGCACGCTGCCGTCTCTCGTGCTGGTGTTCAACCCCGCCGTGCAGTTCATGTTCTACGAGGCTATGAAACGAAGAGCGGGACGTGGAGGCAGGAAGGTGTGTGTGGGACAGAGAAACGCCGTCATTCATGTATCAGTTAGTGAAATAACTACAGTGTTTGATGTTTCTGTGCAGATTTCATCCCTTGAGATCTTTCTCATCGGTGCTCTTGCCAAAGCTGTCGCAAACATCCGCAACGTATCCCCTGCAAACGGTTCAGGCCATTCTGAGGGTAACATCATTATTATGACTGCATTAAAGTGCTCCTGTTATGCTTTTTCGGATATTATCTTTCATGTCGTGTGTAATGTAGCTGTTTGTGAATGGAAAATGCAGATAAATCCTAAAGCAAAGAAGCAATTCGGAAGATTTGCCAGTCTATAGTCGTTCGTTGGCTTCAGTGGTTTTCGACCTTGAATATATATATATATATATATATATATATATATATATATATATTAGGGCTGTCAAATGATTAATTGTGATTAATCGGATCCAAAATAAAAGTCTGTGTTTACTGTTTACATAATATATGTGGGTGCACTGTGTATAATTATTTCATATATATATAAATACTCTCACATGCTTGTATATATTTCAGAAATATTTTCATATATATGCTGTAAATAGATTTATATATAATTTATATTATATATAAATATTTTATATATAAATAATATATATTTTTTCTTAAATATACATGCATGTGTTTATATTTATATATATATAAAATAATTATACACAGTGCACCCACATACACTACCAGTCAAAAGTTTAAGATCGGTACAATTTTTTATGTTTTTAAAAGAAGTCTCTTCTGTTCACCAAGGCTGCAATTTTTTGATAAAAAATACACAAAAAACACAGTAATATTGTGAAATATTATGACAATTTAAAATGACTTTTTTATGTTAATATATATTAAAATGTAATTTATTCCTATGAAAAAAAGCTGAATTTTAAGCATCATTACTCCAGTCTTCAGTGTCACATGATCCTTCACAAATCACTCTAATATGATGATTTTATGCTCCAAAAACATGTATGATTATATAATGTTAAAAACATTTTTATTTCAGGATTCTTTGATGAATAGAAAGTTCAAAGAACAGCTTTTATTTAATTAGAATCTTTTCTAACATTATAAATGTCTTTACTGTAACTTTTGATCAATGTAAGTCATCCTTGATGAATAGAAGTATTGATTTCTTATTTATTTCCCCCAAAAATAAATACAGATTCTTACTGACCCCAAACTGTTTAAAGGGTAGTGTTTAATGTAACAAAAGCTTTCCATTTCAGATAAAAGCTGTTCTTTTGAACTTTCTATTCATCAAAGAATCCTGAAATAAAAATGTAAAAAACTGTTTTCAACATGGATAATAATCATACATGTTTTTGGAGCATAAAATCATCATATTAGAGTGATTTGTGAAGGATCATGTGACACTGAAGACTGGAGTAATGATGCTGAAAATTCAGCTTTTTTTTCAGAGGAATAAATTACATTTTAATATATATTAACATAAAAAAACTCATTTTAAATTGTCATAATATTTCACAATATTACTGTGTTTTTTGTGTATTTTTTATCAAAAAATTGCAGCCTTGGTGAGCAGAAGAGACTTCTTTTAAAAACATAAAAAAAATTTACCGATCTTAAACTTTTGACCAGTAGTGTATATGTATATATATATATATATATATATATATATATATATATATATATATATATATATATATATATATATATATATATATATATATATATATATATATATATATATATATATATATATATATATATAGGTGAATATAAGCACTTGATAGCCAGCAAAAACAAAACATACAATAAAGAATATACTGACTTTTAAATTATATACATCATCATGCATTTAATGCATGTAAACCTATTGTAGGAGACTCCAAATCAACTTTAGGAACTATTGAAATGGCGTAATAGGGGCACTTGATGCTGGTAGACACAGTGTTACTCATTTTAAAGCAGTCATTGTGTGAAATATTCCCGTTGCTCTGCAGTTTGGCCAGTATAAATCAGATGGTAAAGGTGGTCTAGTGGGCGGCCTGAGGAACGTGGTGTCTTTGCTCATGGACCGGATCAGGTAAGTCAACTGCAGTTTAATGCAGTAATAATTTACGTAAAACTGAAATTAAAATGAATGAAAACTGTACAGACGTATTAAAAGAACACAATTTAAATGAAAACAATACAATTAAAAAATATTATAATTTTTTTTTCAGACTATTAATAAACTTTTTATTTCCAATATATATTGAATATGTTTGTGTGGTGTACCAGTCAGAAGTTTTGGATGGGTATGATTTTTAAAGAAGTCTCTTCTGCTCACCAAGTCTGCATTTAATGGAATTAAAAATACACACAAAAAACAGTAATATTTTAAAATATTATGCCAATTTAAACTGTTTTCTATTGTAATATACACTCACCGGCCACTTTATTAGGTACACCTGTCCAACTGCTCGTTAACACTTAATTTCTAAGCAGCCAATCACATGGCGGCAACTCAGTGCATTTAGGCATGTAGACATGGTCAAGACAATCTCCTGCAGTTCAAACCGAGCATCAGTATGGGGAAGAAAGGTGATTTGAGTGACTTTGAACGTGGCATGATTGTTGGTGCCAGAAGGGCTGGTCTGAGTATTTCAGAAACTGCTAATCTACTGGGATTTCACGCACAACCATCTCTAGGGTTTACAGAGAATGGTCCGAAAAAGAAAAAAACATCCAGTGAGCGGCAGTTCTGTGGCGGAAATGCCTTGTTGATGCCAGAGGTCAGAGGAGAATGGCCAGACTGGTTCGAGCTGATAGAAGGGCAACAGTGACTCAAATAACCACCCGTTACAACCAAGGTGGGCAGAAGAGCATCTCTGAACGCACAGTACGTCGAACTTTGAGGCAGATGGGCTACAGCAGCAGAAGACCACACCGGGTGCCACTCCTTTCAGCTAAGAACAGGAAACTGAGGCTACAATTTGCACAAGCTCATCGAAATTGGACAATAGAAGATTGGAAAAACGTTGCCTGGTCTGATGAGTCTCGATTTCTACTGCGACATTCGGATGGTAGGGTCAGAATTTGGCGTCTACAACATGAAAGCATGGATCCATCCTGCCTTGTATCAACGGTTCAGGCTGGTGGTGGTGGTGTCATGGTGTGGGGAATATTTTCTTGGCACTCTTTGGGCCCCTTGGTACCAATTGAGCATCGTTGCAACGCCACAGCCTACCTGAGTATTGTTGCTGACCATGTCCATCCCTTTATGACCACAATGTACCCAACTTCTGATGGCTACTTTCAGCAGGATAATGCGCCATGTCATAAAGCTGGAATCATCTCAGACTGGTTTCTTGAACATGACAATGAGTTCGCTGTACTCAAATGGCCTCCACAGTCACCAGATCTCAATCCAATAGAGCATCTTTGGGACGTGGTGGAACGGGAGATTCGCATCATGGATGTGCAGCAGACAAATCTGCGGCAACTGTGTGATGCCATCATGTCAATATGGACCAAACTCCCTGAGGAATGCTTCCAGCACCTTGTTGAATCTATGCCACGAAGAATTAAGGCAGTTCTGAAGGCAAAAGGGGGTCCAACCCGTTACTAGCATGGGGTACCTAATAAAGTGGCCGGTGAGTGTATTTTAAAATATAATTTATTCCTGTGATCATCAAAACCTCCTCTGTACAGGAGGCATGGGCCGCTGGGCTTGTATAAAGGCCTGGAGGCCGAAGCTGCTGCAGACGGTGCTGACGGCGGCCCTCATGTTTGTGGTGTACGAGAAGATCACCGCCCCCACCTTCAAACTCATGGGCCTTCAGAGGAAACTCAAGCACTGAGACACCAGAGCCTTCATTCATGACTACCTCTCTAACCCTCAGGAGGACCTCCACATATCCCATCAGCCACTGCTCCACTAGTATGCTTCAGTCCCGCCTTAACACAGGTCAGTTTAAAGCAAGAAAAAAGGCTTTGGTTTAACATGTTGCCTAAAAAAGCAAGTTTACATGATCAAGTTTATTCGATCAGAATCTTAGAGAAGATGAGAGGTTTACTGATTCTTTTATAACGTCTTAACCCAAAGCGAATCATGCCGTTCGGTTATGAGCGTTTCTGAATTTAAAGGTGATGGTTAAGAGTATTTTTATTGTAGTCATTTACTCACTCTGATGTCATTCCAAACCAGTACTAAAACCAAGGACCCTTTTCACATTTTTATTCACATTTGCCTATTATAGATGTTGAGATGATACATTGGTCGGAAAAGAGTAAGATGTCGAATTTGCTGTTGTGTTATGAACACCCGCACAGCAGCTTTATTTCATTTTTTGTCATTAACAGCCAAAGTATTTTAACGAATACCTTAAAGAGGTCATGAACTGGCTTTTTAAATTTTATTATATTGTTGTCTGAGGTCAACTTATGATGTTAAGTTGGTTTTTAGATTTAAAAACATCAATATGAATAAGTAATAGGCTATTTTCTACGCTAGTTTTGAGCCTAGCTGAAAAACGCTCGGTTTTTATGGGCGTCTCGCACTGAAGACTTGGAAGTAAACGCCCACTGCTGTGAGTGGATAACAGTTTTGCATATTATAATGAGTTTCACTCTCGATCCGGTTTGTCATCACGAGGTAGGCGTCTATGTTATTTAGCTATGTGTGTAAGTCGCGGAATCGGTGGGCGGGGCTAAAGCGGCCATGTTGATCTTCTGTGGGGGTGGTGTTTTATCCTCTTTGACGTCGTAGTTCCCCACTTTTAAAAACGAGTCGTTTGCTGAGCCTGGTGTCAATAAAAGCTTTTATTGGACTAACAAGGACGTTTTCAGTTCTGAAACTTACAGGATATTCTTATAATATGATGACCTCTTAGATGTCAAAAACTCAAGGACAATTGATTTCTCAGTTCATCACCCCTTTAAACTAAATAAGCTAATTTGCATATTCATAGAACCGCATATGCTAAATGAGGAGAGTGTGTTTAAAAAAGATTATATATGTAATTTTGGTGATCAAAGATGAGTTTTAAGGGATACAATTATTGACTACGAGGGACTTTAACAAATTGAAAATATGAAAAATCTTTACTGGATGTTGATAGCTAATGCATCACAGTCTGTGAAAATTACATTGTTTTGTTGAAAAATCTGATTAAAAACTTTAAAAAGGCTAACATTAAGTGCTAAAATTAAATTAAAACTTACAAATAAAGCTAAATAGAAATAAAAAAGACAAACTAATCGTATAAAATAAAAATTGTTCCAAACCCATATTTTTTTTCTTTTGCGTAACATAAAAAGGCGTTTCTCAGAACGTCCAAGCTTTTATAGAAACCTAATGATCTCTGCAAAGAAAAGTGTGTGGAAGAGCCTGAAATAAACACCAATACTCTTCAACTCCACTGCAGTTCACATTATGGATTGACATCAGGCCAGTTTAAATGTGTAGGCGTGAATAAAATGTGAGCGCTATGGCGGGCAGCAACATACAAACCTGTTTTATGAGTTCAGAAGACCTCGAATATTACTTTTAGGGATTAGATTTAGTATAAAAAGAGCAGCGCGATCATTCGTCAGAAAATTCTCTGTTTTATAATAAGAATAGGAGTTTGTAAGTACATCAGGGTGAGTAAATGATGACTGAGTTTTCTATTTTGTGTGTAATTTGTGGGTAACTGAAAAGTGTACGAACGTCTGAATTAGAGACATTTGCCATGTGAATAGAGATGTGTTAATATCCTGGATCACAAAACCAGTCACAACTCACACAGGAATATTTGTAGCAATAGCCAACGATACATTATATGGGTCAAAATTAGAGCCAGACCGATATATCGGCATGCCGATATTATCGGCCGATATTAGGCATTTTCCAAATTATCGGTATCGGCAGTTATAATGGCCGATAAATGAATATTTAAAAAATAAAAAAATGGACGAAAGACGCTTGAACCATGTCATGAGTATTGGAGATGTATAGTTTGTCCACCAGAGGGCACTCTACACCGTTGGTCACGAGACATACATTGCTTGAATAACAATTAAAAGAACATCCCCATCAGTCGCGGAATTAGTTATTAATAATTACATTACGTTGTTATAGTGTAGTTGACTGACTGTGCTTTTAACTTTTGACATGACTGAAGTATTTATTTCTGTAATAGCGTGTGACAGTTATAGCAATGAGACTAATCATCTCTTCTTGGCCTGTTATATTGAAAATGTATGTCTGTTCAGTCTGTTCTGTTGTGACAATAAAAGAAACAAGTTTCTTTTTAAAATGCATGATCATAATATTTTAGTTAAAACTCTTAAATAACTACAAATAACTAACGTTAGGGAAATCTGTTAATGTTTGTTGCGCGTTTCGAAAAAAAAAAAAAAATATCGGCCGATATATCGGCATATCGGATTTTAAAACCAAAAAATATTTGTATCGGTATCGACCTTCAAAATCCTTTATCGGTCGGGCTCTAGTCAAAATGATCGATTTTTCTTTTTATGCCAAAAATTGTTAGGATATTAGGTAAAGATCATGTTCCATGAAGATATTTCCTGACCGTAAATATGTAAAACATTGATTTTTGTGAGTGAACACAGCACAATCGCAGACATAAATGGTCAATTTAAAGGAAATTTTCTCAATGTTTCGCATTTTTTGCACCCTCAGATTCCAGATTTTCTCATATTTGTATCTTGGCCAAATATTGTCCTATCCTAACAAACCATATACACATGTAAAGCTTATTTATTCAGCTTTTCATAAATCATGTGATGTATACATCTCAATTAAAAAATTAACTGGTTTTGTGGTCCAAAGGTAAAGTGCTTTATAAATGCAGTAGAGCCGTATCAGTGATGTGTCAAACCAGGCAATGGTCTTCAATATCAAATTTGTCTTAACCAATGAAATGGAAGGGTAAAATCTGGAGCCGAATCAGAGCTTTTATGTGTCCTCTGATCCGCCAAATCTATGTTTCTGATTCTGAAACATGCACAAAGCCTGGTTTTGTTTACTTTTGTACAATGAACAATTTGGGCACCATCGTGATGTAAAATCTGTGTTCTGGAGCAAAACTCGGTTGAGAATCATTAATGAACATTAATTAATCATTAGCTGATCACATGGCATTATTCTATTATTCATTTGACAAGTACGATCACAGCGTTTAAAGTTTATAGTTCGCATATAAACACTGATGTCTACGATAGCGATCAAATTAGAGCAAATCAACTTTTGAAAGTGACTTTGCGCTTAAAAACTGAATCGATTACATCGTTACACCAGTAGATGGAGACAAATGACTGTTATAATCATTCATCTATGAGTGAGTCATTGAATTATTCACTCAAAACGATTAAAATTGTGTCTAGTAAATTACATGTTTTTTTGTTTTTGCGAAAGTCGCGATTCTCAATGTATCCAGAATCGAGATATTTATCACAATTTATCCGTCATGAAAGGCATTAAAAAAATACAAGGCTCAGCGTAAACCTGAGTTTTAGGTCAGTGTGAATATATTCACACCATACTTGCCTTAAATATGCATTTTGGAGAGAATATCTTTCTGTTTACAGAAGTCTTACCTGCTGTGTCAATGAAACTGGTTCGTCTTGTGGACCTCATACAATACGATATTAAAAACCAATAGAGTTTACATTATGAACTTGCAAATACGACTTTGTACTTACGTTTCTTTATTTCAAAATTTATAGCGCATATTTTGTACTTTCATTTGTATAACCCTTGTTATTTAACTGTACTTGTGGCATGTTTAAATGAATTGCAAACTTTAAGTGAATGCTAATAAAAGCTTTGGACAAAGAGCTCTCAGTAGTGATTTCTCTCAGATAATAGCAAATCTTAACATAAAAGCACAGAGACCTGCACATGACAAGATATCGCGGCCACAAATTAAGGATTTGTATGTTGTTAGTATACCATGCCCACAATGTAACTAAAATGAGGGAATTAATTAATGTGCAAAATCTCTACAAAATAATATAAAGTTGAGTCATAGGTCAATTCATTGTTTGATAAATCATTCTTAAAATGTCACAAAATTTAATGAATTTACGTAGGAACCGTTTTACAAGATATCCACACGCTTGTGTTTCCTGAATAGGGCTGTCAAACGATTAATCACATCCAAAATAAAAGTTTGTGTTTACATATGTGAGTGCACTGTGTATAATTATTTTTTTTATTTATATATATATATATATATATACACACACACACACGCTTGTATATATTTAAGAAATATTTTCATGCATATACTGTATATAGATTTATATATAATTTATATTATATATAAATATTTTTTTTCTTAAATATATGCATGTGTGTGTATTTATATATATGTGTGTGTATTAGGGATGTCCCCATACCACTTTTTCACTTTCCGATACCGATGCCGCAGCTTTGGCTTTTGCCAGATACCGATATTAATCCGATATTTTTATTTTATTTTTAAACTAATAAAAATATAGCAATTTTCTCAATTAGCCCCTTAAAATATACCTTCAGTATAGTCCACAACAACAGTTGATTATGAAAGATTGCCACCCTTTATTCAAATACTACAATATATATATATATATATATATATATATAATAAAAAGAAAGATACTGGTACTTTAGTAGGTTACTTAAAGCTAGCTAGCTACCAACAGTTAAAGTTAGTTAAAACAATTTAAACAGCAGTATTCTACATTGTAAATACCAGTACAGTTTTTTTAAAGCAAGTATAATTTCTATAACTGTGTGTTAAACTGATTATCACTCTTGTGTGTGTTAAACACAATCTACTTAATACAGACAGCTTCATTATAAGATAAACAACAAATCCCCAAAATATATGATCATAATCTATGACAAAAAATGCTATTATAAACTAGATTAGTGAATAATACATATTGCTCTTTGTATTGTTGTAAAATACATTCATGAAAAACAATATAACAAAAATGAAAAAGATAATTATTTGTTAAAATTGAGACATGTTCTAAGTGTATAGCACAGCTATTTAATGAGGCAGCAACATTAATAATTATTAATGTTAAGAAGCTTTAATTGCGTCACTGCATTATGATATGAATCACTCAAACACAGTGCGGCACAAAGCGCTTATGCGCATCCCGAGCGCAGAATGATGCGCTTGAAACCACGTGGAGTTACAGCGCGCAGTCGTCGAGTATGCACCCTATGGTATACACGCTGCACGTCGAGTCCGCTTTGAAAAGTGCAAAGCACAAAGGAAATACATATTGACGGACAGTGTATTATACAGTATCTATCTATACAATAGTTTATTGAGCCTTTTCTTTTAACAGTTTTAAATTTCAGTTAGTGTGCGCGTGAAGAACAATAGTGCTCTGACTCTAGTGTTGTGATCTAACCAGACAGCGTCCGACACCTGGTAGAAAGTAACACGATTAAGTTACAGCAGCAAGATAATGTTGTTTTATGTGAAAACATAGACCTTTATCTACAGATAAAGTATAATAGTATTAACATTGAATCATCTTGAAGATAGTTTCATCATTGACTGTAACCGACGCGACGCGCTGTTTGAGTGCTGAATGGAGAATGACTGACAGCCGCGAGAGGGAAAAGTTTACGTGATCTTGAATTTAATGACTTAAATATTAATTTCTCTCTCACATAATGGCTTCAGAACACTTATAATAGAGTGCACGAAAACTTTATGGTACTTTAGAATGTTTTTGTGCCTTCTGTGGGGCTTAACAATAACATAATAGTATACGCACAATATCGGATGTGGATCGGCTCTTGCTGATTCATACCCGATCCCGCAAAAAATGGCAGGATTCGGAGCAGATACCGATCCTGAGTATCGGATTCGGGACATCCCTAGTGTGTGTATATATATATATATATATATATATATATATATATATATATATATTAGTGCTGTCAAACGATTAAAATATTTAATCGCGATTAATCGCATTAATGTCATAGTTAACTCGCAATTAATCGCAC
The DNA here is from genome assembly GCA_030378365.1 of Hybognathus amarus. Classification (NCBI taxonomy): domain Eukaryota; kingdom Metazoa; phylum Chordata; class Actinopteri; order Cypriniformes; family Leuciscidae; genus Hybognathus; species Hybognathus amarus. Next base: position 46,593 of record JAQIUQ010002572.1, on the reverse strand, counting down.
ATTTTATCTATTCTTAATGTCTTTTGATTTCTTTTTGTTACATTTTTTTCTCATTTTAATGCTCTTATCAACATGGAAAAGTGGATTGGCTTGTTTAGTGCAAATGTTTTTTTTTAATTATTATTATTGAAAATAACATTGGAATAGTGTTCAATTTCACTCTAACATATATAGCCTAAATAATCTCTCACACAATGTAACACTGTCCATCAATAAAAGGGTGAAAGAAATACTGACGAGGTCCTGATATTGACGAGGGGGTGGAGAATTAGCATCATCTGTGTTTGTGTGTGTGTTTGCTTGGCCATCATCAAGTGGTGTTTCAGGCTGGAGGTGCTGCGATGATGATAGCTCAGTTCATAATGACAAAACATACAGATCGCTTTGGTCTTGTCAATGGGACAATTTGGCAACTTTTTAAAAGTAAACTTTACATTCAGAATCTCATTGGCATCCATTTCGGCGTTCTGCGCTCGTCATCCACTCAAAACATAACGTTACTATTTGGCCGGCTCGCAAGCTGAAACGAGTGTGTGCGGCACAAAACGTCCTCGCGCTGCGATCTGAAACCCATTCATTCAATGGCTTGCGCCGCGCGAGGACGTTTCGTTGCTTCTTCGACCAAAGCGCAAGCGGATCTAGCTAGACCGGAAACAAAACATCAGGCACGACGCACACACTCGTTTGGGCTTGTGAGCCGGCTTTGAGTGGATGACGAGCGCGAGACGCTGAAATGGATCAGGACGCATGCCGCGTCCTGTTGCAAAAGTATGTGAAAAAACTACAAAGTTTGCTAGGACAAAAAGACCGTTAATCGCGATAAAAAAATTAACGCCGTTAAAATGGGTTTGCGTTAACGCCGTTAATAACGCGTTTAACTGACAGCTCTAATATATATATATATATATATATATATACAAAATAAATATACACAGTGCACCCACATATGTAAACACAAACTTTTATTTTGGATGCGAATTAATCGCGAATTAATAGTTTGACCGCCCTATTCCTGAATAAAGGACCAAAGTGTCATATAACTTTTAAAATTATATAAAAAGAATTGTGACGAACATTTTGACAGAGAAAATGTACATTTTGAAATCATCATAACAAACAAAGGCTAAATTAAAATCCCAATATAAAAAATATCTTGAACAGTGCATGCATGGACATCAAATCCATGTTGGTAAAAACCGTCCTTTTCCAGGTTCCAAACTTCATCCAGAAAACACAAGCAAAAGCAAGTTGTGCACAGCACCAATACAGTGTGTTTATGACGGGTGAAAAGGTCAGTGGTGAGATGCGTGATCCTTCACATACCACTCTGGCAAGAACGTGAACGGAGAGTCTCTGTGGACGGTGTAGGTCACGTCTCTGTGTGGATCCCATTCGAACAGGTACACCAGTCTGAAAAACAGTCAAACCCATCTTACCGGTCTCTATGTGAAACAACAGTCAATCTGGGGGAGAAGAAAATAACTAGGGATGGGGCTTGATTTTCAGGATTACCTTCGGGTCGTCCTCTTTGACCACTGACTTGACGAAGGACAGGAAATCGTTGCAGAAATTCATGCAGACTGTTGGCTTCCAGCAGTTTTGCTCGTTCTACAGAATCAACAGAAATGAAAGCGTCTCGCTTTATTGTTCTATAATCGACCTTGTAAGGAACCGAAATTTCTGCAATTATACATTTCAATTCTATTAACCATGACATAAAAAAGATTCCCACAAACTCCTATAATATCCAGTCCCTCCAGGATTTCACAATTTGTTTTTGTGATTTTTGCGATCAAAATGACTGATTTTGTGGTGGTAATTTCCAAAAATTTGTGAAAAATTTGCGATTTATATATAACATTTACCATAATAGTATTCAGTCCTTCCAGAAAAACGAGTTTTTTTGTGATTTGTTGCGGGCAAAAATCCTTGATTGGGTGGCCCGTTTTCTTTAAAAATGCAATGGAATATGCGGGATATTTGCAAAAATTGCGGGAACTTGCAAAAATTGCGGTTTGATGAAAAGAGAAAAAAAGTGATTCCCCCAACATCCTGTTCTCACAAGGCTAATGTAAAGAGTCATTTCTTATTACTTCCTTTGATAAGCAAGCATACTACATCACAGAAAGTGCTGGGAATATGTAATTTCTCATCTTGTTTTATTTCAGACTGTAGCGAGTGTAAATAAGGTGTGGCCCCTTTAAGAGCTGCGCGCTCCCTGTTGAACTCTCTGCAGTGTTATGTGTGCGCCTCAAACACCCCATGTGTGCGGGTAATTTCTGTTTGATGCTGCTTCTTTTATCTTATGTTGTTTATTAAGTAACGATGTGACGGTAGAACGTGTGACAGACAGTTATACGAGTTTGTGAGATGTCAATCGCCTCCGTGAGTCTGTCTGGCCTCTGCAATAACTTCAGCTGTGAGCTATCCCGTCGCGTAATTGCGTCACTTTATAATGTTCCCTGCCTTTGTGTGAAGCAAACGCAACATTTTTCAACTTTCTGCTAAGATACATGTGACTTTTTTGCAACGAAAATCCGAGGATTATGAAATTATGCAAACCCTGCATATTTTGCTCGGAAATCGGCAATTTTTGCGGCGAAAGTGCGGCGTATTTGAAAAATGCGGCCCCCGCATAAATATGCGGCTGATTTTGCATTGAATTCAGCGATCGCATAATCGCGTTTTCTGGAGGGACTGAATATCCTTTTCTATGGCTGCCCATTATAATGCTATGTTGGCTAAACCAAGCAGTACTGAAGCTTTTAAAAAGGGATACTCCACTTTTTTGGAAATAGGCTCATTTAAGAACTCCTCCAGAGTTAAACTGTTGTGTTTTACCGTTATTGAATCCATTCAGCCGATCTCCGGTTCTGGCAGTACCACTTTTAGCATAGCTTAGCATACATCATTGAAGTGGACAAGACCATTAGCATTTCTCAACAAAAAAAATGACCAAAGAGTTTCGATATTTTTCCTATTTAAAACTTGACTCTTCTGTAGTTACATTGTGCACTAAGACAGACGGAAAATGTAAAGTTATTTTCAGGCTCTGTGTCATATCATTGCGCCTGCTGCACTCATGGTACGCCAGTGAAGTTTTTTTGATTATTACGCAGGAATGAGAGTATAGTTCCTAGTCATATCAGCCTAGAAAATCACAACTTTACATTTTCCGTCGGTCTTATTGCACGATGTAACTACAGAAGAGTCCAGTTTTAAATAGGAAAAATTTCGAATTTTTTTTGGAGAAATGCTAATGTCTTGTGCACTTTAATGATGTATGCTAAGCTATGCTAAAAGTGGTACCGCCAGAACCAGAAATTGTCTGAATGGATTCAATAACGGTAAACTCAACAGTTTAACTCTGGGGGAGTTGTAAAATAAGCCTATTTCCCAAAAAAGTGGAGTATCCCTATAATACGTGGTTATTTAAAGCAAACCTTGATCAGTTGTGATATTTTCGAGGTTTGGAAGGTCTCAATAGACACCACTATCCCATCATGGTCTCGAAACCCAGCGACTATCTGTGGCACTCCAGGAAGAAATGACTGCGCCCACCATTTCAGCAGCTTGTACCTAGAAGAGGAGCATACATGTTACTAAGAACTTTGTTTATTCGTTTCCCATAAATGTTTTCAACCCTTGAGAAAAATCCTCTCTGAACACTGAAGTGGCATTTGACCACAGTTAATATTCACTAAAATGTGAAGAAATTTGTGTTAGAATGACATGAAGGAAAATGCTCATTTCTGTGTACTACACCCTTAAAGGGATAGTTCACTTTGAAATTAATTTTTGGTATGTTTTATCTTACCTTAAGGGCATCCAAGATGTAGGTGTCTTTGTTTTTGCTGTAGTTTCAAATTTGATATTTTTAGGTCAAACCGTTCTTGTCTGTCAGTCATATAATGGAGGTCTATGGTCACCACCTCAAAGAGCATGCACAGAGAAGTCCAAATTAAACATGATTTAATGACTCGTAAATGTAAGTACACATTGATGGCCTAAGACACGAAAACGAGCGGTTTGTGTGAGAAAACAAACAGTATTTATATTTATACCACAAAGCGCCTGCTGCCTCAGAACAGACGTGGCTGTGGTTACAAGAGGTAAAACGATATAAATACTGTTCGTTTTCTCACACAAACCGCTCGTTTCGTGTCTTAGGCCATCAATGTGTACTTACATTTACGAGTCATTAAATCATGTTTAATTTGGACTTCTCTGTGCATGCTCTTTGAGGTGGTGACCATAGACCTCCATTATATGACTGACAGACAAGAACGGTTTGACCTAAAAATATCAAATTTGAAAATACTGCGGAAACAAAGACACCTACATCTTGGGTGCCCTTGAGGTAAGATAAAACATACCAAAAATTAATTTCAAGTGGGACTTTAACAAATTTATCTGGCCATTAGAAATGTTTGCTGTGTCCGAAATCTCCCACTACTCACTATATAGTGGACTATATAGTGAGCTCGCCATTTTGTAGTGCTGTCCGAATGTATAGTGATGATTATTATACCCTATATAGTCCGCTCAATGTATCCCAGAATGCATTTTGAAAAGTAGTGTACAACCGATGGTCACTAACCTAAGCCCTACATACCATCATGCATTGCGCTGATCGTAAAAAATAAGTTATAATCATGTGTGGAGTAGCGCATTATAACAGAAACGGTCACAAATCACTTTTAGTTTTTAAATTTTGGAGAAATAAGCTCAATATAATGTAATGTATTTATTTAAAGAAATCTATTTAGCCCAGAGCAGGATCGGCACCAGCTGACAGATGATGTAATCAACGGCGCTGAGAGACCATCGAGTAGTGTCCGAAAGTGGTGTTTCTATTATGCTGGTGAGCTCACTATATAGTGCTCTACTATGGGAGTAGTGGTTTGAGTGGAGATTTCGGACACAGCAGTTGTCTTGTGAAACTGAATCGAGAAGAAAATGCACCATTGTAACAATTTTACTCCCCATTTCAGAACAAAGCAAATAATCTACAGGTCTGAGAAACACACCTGTGAAAGTTACTCCGTTGTTTCGGGGTGCAGATCTCTGCGGAGGTCTTGAGCTCCACGTAACACCCCGGAGCCGGAGGAGCGTCTTTGACCCGGCAGTCCACCTCCCCGGAGAACAGCAGCTTATGGTCGGCCAAGCGGGTCTGAACCACCGTACAGAACGCCTCGTTGGTGTTCACGACGCCCTCGGGTCTGGAGTGCCGTCCACGCCATCTTAAAAGACAGCACAGTCGTCGTGAACACTTCAATGGGAACCAAACGGTTCGAGATCTTCACGATCAGCGGTCTGATAATACTGGACGACGGGCTGAGACCTGCACAGGTGTACTGCTCAAACTTGTAGCCCCAGTACATCATCTCCTCCTGCCGCTCCGAACCGGGTCACGCGATTCGCTCGGGCCGCCTCCGTTTCCACCTCACTGATGTAGATGGTGCCTCTGAACTTGGAGGCGGCCAACATCCATCCCTCCTGAGTCTCGTGACGGGGTGGTCAGGACCTTGGTTAGGTGTCCTCTCCACGTCACAAAGTCCACACCTAGAGCACTGCAAACACACTCCAGAAATCAACGACGGGAACAAGACATTACTACACATACTAGCTTTTATTCATATTTCGATTTTAATGTTTATTTTATTTCAAGTCATCTATATAATAACTCTGCTGTGTAGCACAAGCAAACCGGGTCAACAATGGTATGCTTATATTTAATCTATTATATTTAAAAATACATTAAAAAATAAACAGGAAATTATATCATAAAGAGTATTACTACAGACTCTTAAAGGAGTAGTTCACTTAAAAAAAAACTTTTGCTGATAATTTACTCACCCCCATGTCATCCAAGATATCCACTGTCTTTCTTTCTTCAGTCGAAAAGAAATGAAGGTTTTTGATGAAAACATTCCAGGATTTTTCTCCATATAATGGACTTCAATGGGAACCAAACGGTTCAAGGTCCAAAAGACAGTTTCAGTGCAAACTGTTCAGAAGGGCTTTAAACAATTCCAGATGATGAATAAGGGTCTTATCAAGTGAAACGATCGCTCATTAAAAAAAAAATAAATAAATAAATAACCAAGTTTTAGTTTTATAAGCTTAAATGGCTCGCCTTGCTCTGTTCTGTGATGCGCGTCGTGACTCTCCTGTTCAAACTTATTCATCAAAATGAACGAATCTTTTCCCAAGTCAACTCGTTCATTTTCGTCGTTGAATGAACCAAATGACACGAAAAAAGATTTGTTCATTTTGATGAACGAGTTTGAACAGGAGAGTCACGAACGCGCATCACAGAACAGAGCAAGGCGAAGCATTTAAGCTTATAAAACGTAATTTATTTTTTAAATGAGCGATCGTTTCGCTTGATAAGACCCTTATTCATCGTCTGGAAGTCGTTTAAAGCCCTTTGAACAGTTTGCACTGAAACTGTCTTTTGGACCTTGAACCGTTTGGTCCCATTGAAGTCCATTATATGGAGAAAAATCCTGGAATGTTTTCATCAAAAACCTTAATTTCTTTTCGACTGAAGAAAGAAAGACGTGGACATCTTGGATGACATGGGGGTGAGTAAATTATCAGCAAAATATTTTTTTAAGGTGAACTACTCCTTTAAGAGTCGAGGTAAATTAAGTTATTAAATGATCAGTGTTAGTTTAGGTTGTAAAATGTCATGTGATGTGCCGCCCCAAAAACATTTTATTCATCTTCAAAACACAAATGAAGATCTTTTTAATGAAATATGAGATATTTTTGTCCCTCCATTTACAGTCTACACAACTACAACTTTGACGCGTCAAAAAGTTCATGAAGAAATCGTCAACAAATCCATGATTTGCGGTTTAGTACAAATATTCTGAAAAGACAATATCGTTTTAAATTAAATTATTTCATTAAGCTTTTTTCCCCACATTTAATCATATCAGTTGCGGAAACGGAAGTCAAGCATGTTCGCCTGACGTGCAAGAACCAATGACGTTCATTCTTGCTTATGTTTATGTTCACTGATCAATTTGTATGAATAAAAGCTTAAAATCAATATGCTCATCATATAAAGCCCTCGTGTTACAGTGTCGGTAACACTTTATTTTACGACCCGCAAACAACTGGGTAAGTACACAGAAATTACGGTGTACGTTTCTGTAATTATAGTGTACTTCCGTGTAAGTATAAGGGAACAATATGTTAAGTTTGGGGTAATAAGGGGTAACAAGCAGATATACAAGCAAATTATTTAATTAGTTAAAAATATCAGGTACCTATTATTTTAATATATTCCAGGCGAAAATCTGTTGTTTATAAAATGTATCACATAAATTTATTGGCTTTTCTTACGAGATTAATAAATTGTTACTTTGTTGTTTGAGTATACCGTAGAAAAGACAATGTTTAATTAAGATGAAAAAGCATTTTGAATTTTTTTTTACAATAAAAGTCAGAAATTAAATGGGATCCTTTTGTATATTGTATATTTTATATATATTGTATATATACGTTGTATAGTCACTGCACTTACCCTGTAACTACGCAGAACAAGGAGGTAACAAGTACCACTTTAATTTACAGCCCGCAATGGTTACACTTACCCTGTAACTACACAGAACAAGGAGGTAACATACGCTACTTACTATGTAGCAATACGAAACAACATTATTTGCACTGTAATTACAGAGAACGGTACTGTTATCAAGAAAACAAAACAACAACAACAACAAAAAGTTTTAATTTTGCCCTGGCATTTAAGTGTCATTGCAATTCAATGGGATAAGGTAAGTACTAATTACCACATGGTACAGTTTAAATTAAAATCATAACAGAAAATAATTATTTTGATTTAACATTAAGTAATCTAGTAAGAAAAGCCAATAAATTTAATGTTTAATTTTCAACCCACAGATGTCAAAATTACCCTGTAACATTGCACAAGAACATATTTAGTTCATATTACATATTTCATAATTACAGAAAACGTACACCGTAATTTCTGTGTACTTACCCAGTTGTTTGCGGGTCGTAAAATAAAGTGTTACCCTCGTGTCTCTTCAAAATATTTGGACTACAATCTCTTTATGAACTTTTTGAAGCATCACAGTCTGTGGTAGCTTGGGAAAGTTAGCTCTCTCAATGGAGAGAACAGAAATCGCTAAAAAAAATATAATAATTTAATTTGTGTTTCGAAGATAAACGAAAAGTCTTAGGGTTTTGGAACGACATGAAAGTGAATAAATTATTGAAGAATTGTATTTTTTTTGGGTGAATACGCCTCTAATAATTCATGATATTTGTATAATAAAATAAATAAAAAAAGCTCATGAGCTTTTTGAGCTGATGTGGGCCTGTCTTTAAATCCGTTATTCTTTAAAACTTTATATATATATATATATATATATATATATATATATATATATATATATATATATATAGTGTGCTGAATATGCCGCCTATCTCACCTGCTTTGGTCTCTGGTTTTGATCTTGTCTCTGTTGGCCAAGATCCACTTCAGAATGTGATCAAGCTTCTCTTTCACGCCATCATCTCTTTTCACGAAGCGGTTGGTGTATCCGTCTCTTAAATTAAAATTCGGACTTTTCCTGGGCTCAACATAATATCGCATCTGCCTTTGGTCATTGAAGAAGTTCCTGTGAGAGTCCAGCGAGAAGAAGCCCACCTCCACCGGCTGCTTGTAGAGAGGGAAGTTCCTCTCGTACAGTTGTCTGCGAGTGCTCAGGGTCTCGGCGGCTCTGTGCTGGGCTTCGTCGGCTGCTCGCTGCCGTTTATCACGGTTAAAGTCACTGCTGGGGTCTCTAGGACGTTTATAATCGGAGTCATGATGTGGGTCTCTGTGGTAGCGTTGAGCCATGGCGTGTTTTTATTGGTGAATGAGGAGTTAAAACCCCGTATTATATCGGTATTATTAGCAAATGCTTATTTACCTTATGAACGAATACCGTAGAAAGTGACGTTTATTTGTTTACACTCGTGTTAAGAGCCTCTGACAAGGCTATGTGATAGCAGCACCATTACTCTCATTAGCTAACATGTCTTCCTCTAGTGTTTAATAATCATTCAGCTAGAATGTGTTATATATGTCATTACGTTCCAAAAGAACTGATGAACGCCGTGACGTTCCAAAAGATGAATGATTGCCTTAATTCGGATTAAATGTATATCTCACTCAGATAGCATCATAGACGGGATAGCATGCTGCTAGCGTATCAAACGTGTAAACAACGAACGGCTGTGGAAATTCATTTTCAAAATAAAAGCGTTTTTCAAAAATTTCAAAATTCAAATTAACCTCTCACTTCAAATTAAAAGTCCCATATAATTGTCACTGTATTTTCATTAATGATTTACCCGTGCACATCATTATTTTCTGATTGACTTCCCCTTCATATCTTCTCTGACAATGTGTCTACTGAAAGAAAACAAAAAACATTTTCTTAAGTATTTGTAGTAAAACTGAGTGACTATTGTATATTGCATACTGCAAATATTCATTTACGGTTTAAAAAATAAATAAATCCCATTCCACTTTCATGCATTGTTGCTTCTTGGCAATTGTGCTCATTATTTTAAACGACGCTTGTTAAGATATGATTTTATGATGTCCTTTATTAAGGAAGGAAGAAAATGTTTCCCACATTGATAGCAGTTCAGAAGGAAATTTATTTTAGAAGTAAAATGGGCCGTTCCTAACATTGTTCAGAGGAACAACATGGTTTGATTAAAAAGTGTATTGGAGAGGGGAAAACAAAGAAGTGCAGGAAATTGAACAATGCTCATATATAATGATGCTTAGCTATAAGCATCAACTACTATTTAAACAGAAAGAAGAATAGTTAAAATGGCAGTGATTCAGGCAATCATCACCTCCAGAAAGATGATCTAAAATGACCTGTACTGTTACAGTCAGAAGATGTTTGATTGAAGCTAAGCTAACAGCAAGAAGCCCCTGTAAAGCACCACTGTTGAAAAAAAAAATCAGTTCAAATTTGCCCGAGCGTAATGGCGTAACATTCTCTGGACTGAAGAGAGTAAAGTTGTTCTTTTGGGTTCTCGTGGTCATTGACAGGACATCAGGCGGCCCTGGGTACTGAATTCAAGCCATTGTGAAGAAAAAACTAAAGGTATGGGGATGTTTTTCATTCTGCTTCACAACTGCTTCTACATGGGGCCATAACATATGCTACAAAGTAATGGAGCAATTTATACAGTTTTTAGGAAAACAGAGCATGGTGGGCAGTATGTAATGATAATAAACATAGGAGGACTATGTCAAAGCATTTGTATTTGCACACTTCCTGCTACCAGCAGGTGGCGCTATTGCTATAACCAAATATGAAATGGTCATGTGATGTGAAGTTTGGGGCAGATTGGACATTGTATGCCTGAGTTACTGCAGGCTGTCTGTGGTTGCCTAGCAACATTGGAACTGCAAGCAATATTGAACTATATGACATATTCATTCACAAATCACCAAAAGACTGAAATTGGGTGTACATTTGTCAGCCCGCCAAGGGCACACCCTTCAACGAAAACAATTTTCGCAATTTAACGTCGCAAAGGCCTTAAGATTATGCTCACCAAATTTGAAGAGGATCAGATCAAAACCGTAGGAGGAGTTTGTTAAAGTACAACATCAAGAAATTACAAAAAAATGCACATAATCTAGGAGGAAGTTCAAAATAGCTGACTTCCTGTTGTGTTTAGGGCTATGCTCCAAGAGACTTTTTTGTAGGTATTGTGTCATTACATGTATGTACCAAATTTCATACCTGTACGTGAAACGTAGAGCCGGGGCAAAATGTGGGGGCAATAATTTAAAGAATTTGCCCCACCCAATTTTGAAATCCATTTCATATGTAAAGTTTCACCACTTCTGAAGCGTGTGCAAAGTTTCATGAGTTTGAGCATGTTTAGGCCCTCTAAAAAGCGATTATTTTAAGACAAGAATAATAATAATAAACAGAGCAAAAACAACACGGTCCTCTCACCATCGGTGCTTGGGCCCTAATGAAAATTCTCCAAAGCGGTCTCATAAATGTGGTTCTTATGCTCAAATATCATTAAAAAGCTTATTTTTTCAGCTAATGCAGAACACTGGACAATCAGCAATTGGCTCTTGTATTTACAAGGCAGGATTTATTCCTCCATTTTGCACTTTCTTCCATTCAAAAGGGTTGTAGCTTATCCACACTCAGCAAAGACATCGTGAAACTGGAATGAAGTAGAATTCCCAACAGATACTGTAGCAAATGCTTTAATTTCACATTGGCAGTTGACATCAAAAGCATGATTTCCCAAGATTTGGCAAATGCATTTCTGAATCCTTTAGAAAAGAGTGTTTTAAGTTTAAAAGAACAGATATGCGGAACCAGCAAGAGTACAAGAGCTTTCCAATTTACAAAGTATACATTGGCCAGCAGCAGCAAACATTCCTTAGAGCTCAAAGATTATACAATAAACTAGTCATCAAGCATTCTCTGAGGACTTCGTTTTCATTCATATTCATGGCTAATGCATCACAGAAATCCAAACCAATAGCATACAGTATAATGTAGAACAGGATACTCAGTTACATGGCAGATGCTCCTCAATCTAACAAATATAATGAAGGTAAACTACAGTATGTACAGACGATTTCCAGTTCGTATTGTTAAACAACAGACCAGGCGAAAGGGCTAGGTCAGTAACGTTGGCATCACTTGGTTTTTCTGAGTCCATGGAATGGGACAGATCAAAGTTAAAGACAAGAGCATAGTGAAACCACTATCAAATTGACCCCTACATTCTTATAAATGAGATATTTACAGTACATGTCAAACACATATTAATTTGAGTGTGAAATTCTGAAGCCTGAGGATAAAAAGTCACGTTAACGTAAGATCACAACTGAAATATTAACCAAGCATAATATACCATTGAATACACCACTACAGCAAAAACAACAGTGGCTACAAATCCTCTCCATATTCAACATATCTAGGGAAAGAAAATGGCTCAGCAGGAAGGAAACTGAAAAAAAGGTAAAAGATTCAGCTCTGTCTATCAATGGGACAACTCCTGAGATATTTTAACAGTGATCTGTAGTTTTTGTAAATCAGAATGCACTTTTTGGCCTATTGGAAATTAACTCCCAGTGTAAAATGAGGTTGCACTGGTTAAAAAGCCACTCTGTGCATATGTGTGTGTTTGTGTTTGGGAAACCTTAAGTGTTTAAAGAGAGATTGATTCACATTGTGTCAAACAAACACATTACTAGGGTGTGTTTTCATAAGCTAAGGCCAGAACTGTGGTTTACTGAGGTTGCGGGTGACTGGAACCCCAGGAAAAGAGACTGGGAAGGCGGAAAGGCAGAGTCTCTTCGTGCTGGGTCGGGAAGAGTCAGGGTCTCCGGAGCGGACTTCTTCCTTGGTCTGTCCTTGGGCACAGATAGGAAGTCTGGGGCTTCAGTGGAGAGGGGCGTAGAGGGAGCGCTGGATGGCCCGCTGCGAGCACAGGCCGGCAGGGGCGTCTGGCTGATGGAGATAGCTGGGGGAAAGGTGCCCAGCTTCTTATTGGTCGCCTCCTGGGTGGCTCGCTCATATTCTCTCACTTCCTCCATTGTCATGTCTTTAAACACCAAGCAAAGAAAGTTATATTAGTGGTGTATAGTGAACATCTTAAACATGGAGGCAAAGTCTCCTCAATCCTTAACTGCTACACCTGAAAGTCCGCACCAAGGTCCGAACCAAAGTTCATGTTTTAATACATTTTATACTTTCAGAAAGTTTTGGTTTGGTTTCACATTGCAATTATGCGAGCGCACTAAAGAACTTTACGTGACATACTTGCATACTGACGTCATCATCTATGTGGGCTGCATCTTGACATTGATTGGTTTAGTAAATGGACGTGCGTCTGACGTCTGCGTTTTGTCAATTCGGCTGGTAACTTTGACAACATAAATGAACAGATGCATATCGTTGCAACTATATTGTTATTTTTATGGCATAATTACCTGCAGCACCAACTATACACAAGGCTAGTTCAAATTCGCCAAATGAGCGTCCTCGTCGTGCGAACATTTTATCGTCGTCGGCAGGAAAGGAGGAGAAGACTGCAAGTTGACTTCTTATTATGTCATCAGATCATACTTCAATTAAAAACTTTGTCTCCTCATCTCCCCATGTGCTACCACGGCTCATTTCTCCTGCCACCTTCTGTCTTTTCAGCTTTGTGGGAACCACCAGAACTTCCTGTAAAAGGTCTGAACGTCCGAACCATACAGAAATGCTTTCACACAAGAAACGAGCCAAACCTTTGTTCAGTTTGATCCGGACCGAGATTACCTCTTTCGTCGGACCAAATTCCATCTGTTTGGTCCGGACCGTGGTCTGGGGGAGGTTTCACAGCTGTAATTTTGATTTGGACCAAACTGAAAAGTCCGAAAAGTCCAGACCAAACAAGGTAGGTGTGAAAGGGCCCTAAGACTACTCTTACAAGTTAGTCATCAATTTTTGCTTCTTTAAGACTGTTCATATCTTTTTCAAGTCGGTTACAATACATTTCCATTTATTTATTCAGCTGACGCTTTTATCCAAAGCGACTTACAATTGCTATATATGTCAGAGGTCACAGGTTCGGAGCCGGTGCCTGTGCGCGAACCAGTTCTTTGTGTTTCGACAGCCAAAGAACCGGTTCTCAGGCCGGGAAAACTGGTTCCAAAGCGGCACCAACTCTTTGCTGGACTAGAACTGTTCTTTTACCACGTCATGCTTACGTCGGGGGCTGGGGTGGGTTTAGATGTGTTCTAAAACATCTTTTCTGACCATAACATAGGATCGCAAAGCCAAGAGAAACATTTGCAGAAACACGATGGAGTCCGCCTTTGTAATTGTTATGCTTGAAGTTGGCACAAGCGTTTCTATATTTTTTTTATTGAAAACATTATAAGCAAAGAAGAAAACAGTCACAATATAGAACAAATAAATGGAAAGAAAAAAAGACACAAGACAGGTGTACATAACTTATCAAAAAAGATTACATATCAAACGAAAAGATTAAAAGACATACATATTTCAATTGTTTTTAAAGCCTTCTTGGTACACGAGTTAGAGATAATCCCAAAGTAATGTTGTACTTGCAAGCGTTTCTAGCTAAGACGTATGGCGACGTACACAGTGACGTAACAACGTCGTTTCCTGGGCGCTCTAATCAGTGGAAAAACAAACAGGTTCTGAAAGGGTTCGCAAGTTGAACCAACTCTGAACCAACTTTGAACCAGCTCCAGTTCCGAACCAGTTCTTTTTTGGTGGAAAAGGGGTAACAGTGGATTCGAACCCAGGTTTCTCACACCAAAGGCATGTGTCTTATCGACTGCGCCATCACCACCCCTGGTCAATAAAAACGTAAACTGGTCTAAATTGAAAGGCTGATAACCCCTAAGACAGTCTTAACATAATGGCTATGTTTATGCAATTGGCCCCAGATGTGTCTAACCCAACTCCTTTAGAAAGCCCCAACACACCTACCTGTAGTTTTCAAGTAACCCTGAAGAACTTCATTAGCTGGTTCAGGTGTGTTTTATTGGGGTTGAAGCTAAACTTTGCAGTACTCCAGTATGGTCCTCCAGAAGCGGAGTTTGACAGCCCTGGACTAAGCATATCTAATATAAAATCATATTCCACAAGGTTTCCATTAACAAGCTACAGTAATATATACTGTATCATCTTCATATGTTTCTTCAGGCTGTTGTTTGCCTATTGACTTCCTTTCAGACCATTAGCCAACAAATCCTGACTAATGGGTTCCTTTAACTCAGGGGTGTTCGTTCCTTCTCCTGGAGGGCTGGCTTCCTACAGTGAGATCCAACCTATCTGACTAGAAGTTTTTAGTGATCCTGAAGACCTTGATCGATCTGATTCGCTTCCGGAGCCACCTCCCGCCAAGACGCGCGCGTCTTGGCCGGAGGTGGCACCGGAACCGAATCATATCTATTAAGGCTTCAGGGATCGCTAAAACTTCTAGTCGATGTGGGTTGGATCCGGTCGCTGTAGGACGCCCGCCCCTCCGGGCCAACGGCCAACACCCCTGAGTTAAGGAACCCATTAGTCAGGATTTGTTGGCTAATGGTCTGAAAGGAAGTCAATAGGCAAACGAACAGCCTGAAGAAACATATGAAGATGATACAGTATATATCACTGTAGCTTGTTAATGGAAACCTTGTGGAATATGATTTTATATTAGATATGCTTAGTCCAGGCTGTCAGAACTCCGCTTCTGGAGGACCATACTGGAAGTACTGGACAAGTTCTAGCTTCAACCCCAGATAAACACACCTGAACCAGCTAATGAAGTTCTTCAGGTTACTTGAAAACTACAGGTAGGTGTGTTGGGGCTTTCTAAAGGAGTTGGGTTAGACACATCTGGGGCCAATTCATAACGTAGCCATTATGTCAAGACTGTTTAGGGGTTATCAGCCTTTCAATTTAGACTCAGTTTACGTTTTTATTGACCAGGGGTGGGTGATGGCGCAGGGTCAATAAGACACATGCCTTTGGTGTGAGAAACCTGGGTTCGAATCCACTGTTATCTCTTCTCCACTCAAAAAAGAACTGGTTCGGAACTGGAGCTGGTTCAAGTTGGTTCGAGTTGGTTTCAACTTGCGAACCCTTTCATAACCTGTTTGTTTTTCCACTGATTAGCAACGCGCCAGGAAACGACGTCTGCTCACGTTCACTGTGTACGTCGCCATACGTCTTAGCTAGTAAAGCGCTGCAGTAAGAATCAACATTACTTTGGGATTATCTCTACTCGTGTACCAAGAAGGCTTTAAACGAGTGAAATATGTATGTCTTTTAATCTTTTCGTTTGATATGTAATCTTTTTTGATAAGCTATGTACACCTGTCTTGTGTCTTTTTTCTTTCCATTTATTTGTTCTATATTGTGCTAATATTTTTCTTTGCTTATAATGTTTTCAACGAAAAAATATAGTAAACGCTTGTGCCAACTTCAAGCATAACAATCACAAAGGCGGACTCCATCGTGTGTCTGGCGATATGTTTCTCTTGGCTTTGCAACCATATGTTATGGTCAGAAAAGATGTTTTAGACACATCTAAACCCACCCCAGCCCCCAACGTAAGCATGACGTGGTAGAACAGTTCCTAATCCAGCAAAGAGTTGGTGCCGCTTTAAACCAGTTCTCCGCTTGAGAACCGTGGTTCTTTGGCTGCTCAAACACAAGAACTGGTTCGCGAACAGGCACCGGCCCGAAGCCTGTGACCTCTGACATATATAGCAATTGTAAGTCGCTTCTGAGCAAAGCCAGCTGAATAGATGATGAAATGTGTGTAACCAACTAAATTTACTGACATGAACAATCTAAAGTAGCAAAATGATGACGTGCTTACTGTACAGAGTAGTCTTAGGGCCCTTTCGCACCTACCTTGTTTGGTCTGGGATCTTTCCAGACTTTAGCTTCGGTCCAATATCAAATTACAGCTGTGAAACCTCCCCCAGACCACGTGTCCGAACCAAACTAAATGGAATTGGTCTGACAAAGAGGTAATCTCGGTCCGTATCAATCTGAACAAAGCTGGCTCGTTTCTTGTGTGAAAGCATTTCTGTATGGTTCAGACGCGCAGACCTTTTACAGGTAAGTTTCTGGTGGTTTCAGTAGCTTGAAAAAACTAGAAGGTGGCAGGGAGAAATGAGCCTGTAGCACATGGGTGAGACGAGTACAAGTTTTGTATTGAAGTATGATATCTGATGACACAATAGAGAAGTCAACTTACAGTCTTCTCCTCCTTTCGTCACGATCAAGAAATAATGTTTATCAGCAACGGGCACCCACTTGGCGAATTTAACTAGCCTTGTGTATAGTTGGTGCTGCCAGGTAATTATGCCATAAAAATAACAATATAGTTGCATATGACATCATCTGTTCATTTATGTTGTCGAGTTACTAGTCAATTGTACAAAAACGGCAGAATGTCAGACGCACGTCCATTTACTAAACCAATCAATGTCCGAGATCAGCCCACATAGATGCATGACGTCACCATGCAAGTATGTCACGTAAGTTTAGTGCGCTCGCCCATAATTGCAATGTGAAACCAAACCAAAACTTTCTGAAAGATGAAATGTATTAAAACATGAACTTTGGTTCGGACCTTGGTGCGCACTTTCAGGTGTAGCAGTTAAGGTATTGAGGAGACTTTGCTTCCATGTTTAAGATGTTCACTATACACCACTAATATAACTTTCTTTGTCTGGTGTTTAAAGACATGACAATGGGAAGTGAGAGCATGATCGAGCACCAGGAGACGACCAAGAAAAGCTGGGCACCTTTCCCCCAGCTATCTCCATCAGCCAGACGCCCCTGCCGGCCTGTGCCGCAGCGGGCCATGCCAGCGCTCCCTCGTACGCCCTCCCACTGAAGCCCAGACTTCCCACCCGTGCCCAAGGACAGACCAGGAAGAAGTCCGTCTTCGATACCCTGACTCTTCCCGAATCCAGCACGAAGAGACTCTGCCTTCCGCCTTCCAGTCTCTTTCCTGGGTTCCAGTCACCCGCAACCTCAGTAAACCACAGTTCTGGCCTTAGCTTATGAAAACACACCCTAGTAACGTGTTTGTTTGACACAATGTGAATCAATTCTCTTTAAACACTTAGAGTTTCCCAAACACAAACACACACATATGAACAGAGTGGCTTTTTAACCAGTGCAACCTCATTTCGCACTGGGAGTTCATTTCCGAATAGGCCAAAAAGTGACATTCTGATTTACAAAACTACAGATCACTGTTAAAATCTCTCAGGAGTTGTCCCATGTCATAGACAGAGCTGTACCTTTTACCTTTTTTCAGTTTCCTTCCTGCTGAGCCATTTTCTTCCCCTAGATATGTTGAATATGGAGAGGATTTGTAGCCACTGTTGTTTTTGCTGTAGTGGTGTATTCAATGGTATATTATGCTTGGTTAAATATTTCAGTTGTGATCTATACGTGAATTGTGCTTTTATCCTCAGGGCTTACAGAATTTCACCACTCAAATTAATATGTGTTTGACATGTACTGTAAATATCTCATTTATAAGAATGTAGGGTCAATTTGATAGTGGTTTCACTATGTGCTCTTGTCTTTAACTTTGATCTGTCCCATTCCATGGACTAGAGAAACCAAGTGATGCCAAAATTGTGACTAGCCCTTTCGCCGTGGTCTGTTGTTTAACGAGGATATCGAACTGGAAATCTGTCTGTACATACTGTAGTTTACCTTCATTATATTTGTTAGATTGAGGAGCATCTGCCATGTAACTGAGTATCCTGTCTCTACATTATACTGTATGCTATTGGTTTGGATTTCTGTGATGCATTAGCCATGAATATGATGGAAACGAAGTCCTCAGAGAATGCTTGATGACTAGTGTTATTGTAGTATCTTTGAGCTCTAAGGAATGTTTGCTGCTGCTGGCCAATGTATACTTTGGGTAAATTGGAAAGCTCTCTGTACTCTTGCTGGTTCCGCATATCTGTTCTCTTGAACTTAAAACACTCTTTTCTAAAGGATTACAGAAATGCATTTGCCAAATCTTGGGAAAATCATGCTTTTGAGTGTCAACTGCCAATGTGAAATTAAAGCATTTGCTCACAGTATCTGTTGGGAATTCTACTTCATTCCAGTTTCACGATGTCTTTGCCTAGTGTGGATAAGCTCAATCCTTTTGAATGGAAGAAAGTGCAAAATGGAGGAATAAATCCTGCCTTGTAAATACAAGAGCCAATTGCTGATTGTCCAGTGTTCTGCATTAGCTGAAAAAATAAGCTTTTTAATGATATTTCGAGCATAAGAACCACATTTACTGAGACCGCTTGGAGAATTTTCATTAGGGCCCAAGCACCGATGGTGAGAGGACCGTGTTGTTTTTGCTCTGTTTATTATTATTATTCTTGTCTTAAAATAATCGCTTTTAGAGGGCCTGAAACATGCTCAAACTCATGAAACTTTGCACACGCTTCAGAAGTGAGTGAAATTTTACATATGAAATGGATTCAGAATTGGGTGGGGCAAATTCTTTAAATTATTGCCCCCACATTTTGCCCCGGCTCTTACGTTTCACGTACAGGTACTTGAATTTGGTACATACATGTAATGACACAATATCTACATAAAAAAGTCTCTTGGAGCATAGCCCTAAACACAACAGGAAGTCAGCTATTTTGAACTTCCTCCTAGATTATGTGCATTTTTTTGTAATTTCTTGATGTTGTACTTTAACAAACTCCTCCTTGACGGTTTTGATCTGATCCTCTTCAAATTTGGTGAGCATCACTCTTAAGGCCTTTGCGACAGTTAATTGCGAAAATTGTTCGGTTGAAGGTGTGTGCCCTTGGCGGGGCTGACAAATGTACACCCAATTTCAGTCTTTTGGTGATTTTGTGAATGAATATGTCATATAGTTCAATATTGCTTGCAGTTCCAATGTTGCTAGGCAACCACAGACAGCCTGCAGTAACTCAGGCATACGATGTTCAATCTGCCCCAAACTTCACATCACATGACCATTTTCATATTTGGTTATAGCAATAGCGCCACCTGCTGGTAGCAGGAGAGTGTGCAAATACAAATGCTTTGACATAGTCCCTCCTATGTTTATTATCATTACATACTGCCCCACCATGCTCTGTTTTCCTAAAACTGTATAAATTGCTCCATTACTTTGTAGCATATGTTATGGCCCGCAATGAGAAGCAGTTGTGCAAGCAGAATGAAAAACATCCCCATACCTTCAGTTTTTCTTCACAATGGCTTGAATTCGGGTACCCAGCGGCCGCTGATGTCCTGTCAATGACCACGAGACCCCAAAAGAACAACTTTACTCTCTTCAGTCCAGAAGATGTTACACCATTACGTCGGCAAATTTGAACTGATTTTTCTTTTCAACAGTGGTGCTTTACAGGGGCTTCTTGCTGTTAGCTTAGCTTCAATCAAACATCTTCTGACTGTAACAGTACAGGTCATTTTAGATCATCTTTCTGGGAGGTGATGATTGCCTGAATCACTGCCATTTTAACTATTCTTCTTTCTGTTTAAATAGTAGTTGATGCTTATAGCTAAGCATCATTATATATGAGCATTGTTCAATTTCCTGCACTTCTTTGTTTTCCCCTCTCCAATACACTTTTTAATCAAACCATGTTGTTCCTCTGAACAATGTTAGGAACAGGCCCATTTTACTTCTAAAATAAATTTCCTTCTGAACTGCTATGAATGTGGGAAACATTTTCTTCCTTCCTTAATAAAGGACATCATAAAATCATATCTTAACAAGCGTCGTTTAAAATAATGAGCACAATTGCCAAGAAGCAACAATGCATGAAAGTGGAATGGGATTTATTTATTTTTAAACTCGTAAATGAATATTTGCAGTATGCAATATACAATAGTCACTCAGTTTTACTACAAATACTTAAGAAAATGTTTTTTGTTTTCTTTCAGTAGACACATTGTCAGAGAAGATATGAAGGGGAAGTCAATCAGAAAATAATGATGTGCACGGGTAAATCATTAATGAAAATACAGTGACAATTATATGGGGACTTTTAATTTGAAAGTGAGAGGTTAATTTGAATTTTGAAATTTTTGAAAAACGCTTTTATTTTGAAAATGAATTTCCACAGCCGTTCGTTGTTTACACGTTTGATACGCTAGCAGCATGCTATTCCGTCTATGATGCTATCTGAGTGAGATATACATTTAATCCGAATTAAGGCAATCATTCATCTTTTGGAACGTCACGGCGTTCATCAAGTTCTTTTGGAACTAATGACATATATAACACATTCTAGCTGAATGATTATTAAACACTAGAGGAAGACATGTTAGCTAATGAAGAGTAATGGTGCTGCTATCACATAGCCTTGTCAGAGGCTCTTAACACGAGTGTAAACAAATAAACGTCACTTTCTACGGTATTCGTTCATAAGGTAAATAAGCATTTGCTAATAATACCGATATAATACGGGGTTTTAACTCCTCATTCACCAATAAAAACACGCCATGGCTCAACGCTACCACAGAGACCCACATCATGACTCCGATTATAAACGTCCTAGAGACCCCAGCAGTGACTTTAACCGTGATAAACGGCAGCGAGCAGCCGACGAAGCCCAGCACAGAGCCGCCGAGACCCTGAGCACTCGCAGACAACTGTACGAGAGGAACTTCCCTCTCTACAAGCAGCCGGTGGAGGTGGGCTTCTTCTCGCTGGACTCTCACAGGAACTTCTTCAATGACCAAAGGCAGATGCGATATTATGTTGAGCCCAGGAAAAGTCCGAATTTTAATTTAAGAGACGGATACACCAACCGCTTCGTGAAAAGAGATGATGGCGTGAAAGAGAAGCTTGATCACATTCTGAAGTGGATCTTGGCCAACAGAGACAAGATCAAAACCAGAGACCAAAAGCAGGTGAGATAGGCGGCATATTCAGCACTATATATATATATATATATATATATGTATATATATATATATATATATATATATATATATATATATAAGTTTTAAAGAATAACGGATTTAAAGACAGGCCCACATCAGCTCAAAAAGCTCATGAGCTTTTTTTATTTATTTTATTATACAAATATCATGAATTATTAGAGGCGTATTCACCCAAAAAAATACAATTCTTCAATAATTTATTCACTTTCATGTCGTTCCAAAACCCTAAGACTTTTCGTTTATCTTCGAAACACAAATTAAATTATTATATTTTTTTTAGCGATTTCTGTTCTCTCCATTGAGAGAGCTAACTTTCCCAAGCTACCACAGACTGTGATGCTTCAAAAAGTTCATAAAGAGATTGTAGTCCAAATATTTTGAAAGAGACACGAGGGTAACACTTTATTTTACGACCCGCAAACAACTGGGTAAGTACACAGAAATTACGGTGTACGTTTCTGTAATTATGAAATATGTAATATGAACTAAATATGTTCTTGTGCAATGTTACAGGGTAATTTTGACATCTGTGGGTTGAAAATTAAACATTAAATTTATTGGCTTTTCTTACTAGATTACTTAATGTTAAATCAAAATAATTATTTTCTGTTATGATTTTAATTTAAACTGTACCATGTGGTAATTAGTACTTACCTTATCCCATTGAATTGCAATGACACTTAAATGCCAGGGCAAAATTAAAACTTTTTGTTGTTGTTGTTGTTTTGTTTTCTTGATAACAGTACCGTTCTCTGTAATTACAGTGCAAATAATGTTGTTTCGTATTGCTACATAGTAAGTAGCGTATGTTACCTCCTTGTTCTGTGTAGTTACAGGGTAAGTGTAACCATTGCGGGCTGTAAATTAAAGTGGTACTTGTTACCTCCTTGTTCTGCGTAGTTACAGGGTAAGTGCAGTGACTATACAACTTATATATACAATATATATAAAATATACAATATACAAAAGGATCCCATTTAATTTCTGACTTTTATTGTAAAAAAAATTCAAAATGCTTTTTCATCTTAATTAAACATTGTCTTTTCTACGGTATACTCAAACAACAAAGTAACAATTTATTAATCTCGTAAGAAAAGCCAATAAATTTATGTGATACATTTTAACAGATTTTCGCCTGGAATATATTAAAATAATAGGTACCTGATATTTTTAACTAATTAAATAATTTGCTTGTATATCTGCTTGTTACCCCTTATTACCCCAAACTTAACATATTGTTCCCTTATACTTACACGGAAGTACACTATAATTACAGAAACGTACACCGTAATTTCTGTGTACTTACCCAGTTGTTTGCGGGTTCGTAAAATAAAGTGTTACCGACACGGTAACACGAGGGCTTTATATGATGAGCATATTGATTTTAAGCTTTTATTCATACAAATTGATCAGTGAACATAAACATAAGCAAGAATGAACGTCATTGGTTCTTGCACGTCAGGCGAACATGCTTGACTTCCGTTTCCGCAACTGATATGATTAAATGTGGGGAAAAAAGCTTAATGAAATAATTTAATTTAAAACGATATTGTCTTTTCAGAATATTTGTACTAAACCGCAAATCATGGATTTGTTGACGATTTCTTCATGAACTTTTTGACGCGTCAAAGTTGTAGTTGTGTAGACTGTAAATGGAGGGACAAAAATATCTCATATTTCATTAAAAAGATCTTCATTTGTGTTTTGAAGATGAATAAAATGTTTTTGGGGCGGCACATCACATGACATTTTACAACCTAAACTAACACTGATCATTTAATAACTTAATTTACCTCAACTCTTAAAGAGTAAGTTCACCTTAAAAAAATATTTTGCTGATAATTTACTCACCCCCATGTCATCCAAGATGTCCACGTCTTTCTTTCTTCAGTCGAAAAGAAATTAAGGTTTTTGATGAAAACATTCCAGGATTTTCTCCATATAATGGACTTCAATGGGGACCAAACGGTTCAAGGTCCAAAAGACAGTTTCAGTGCAAACTGTTCAAAGGGCTTTAAAACGACTCCAGACAATCGAATAAGGGTCTTATCAAGCGAAACGATCGCTCATTTAAAAAATAAATTACGTTTTATAAGCTTAAATGCTCGCCTTGCTCTGTTCTGTGATGCGCGTTCGTGACTCTCCTGGTTCAAACTCGTTCATCAAAATGAACAAATCTTTTTTCGTGTCATTTGGTTCATTCAACGACGAAAATGAACGAGTTGACTTGGGGAAAAGATTCCGTTCATTTTGATGAATAAGTTTGAACAGGAGAGTCACGACACGTCATCACAGAACAGAGCAAGGCGACCATTTAAGCTTATAAAACTAAAACTTGGTTATTTATTTATTTATTTTTTTTTATGAGCGATCGTTTCACTTTGATAAGACCCTTATTCATCGTCTGGAATGATTTAAAGCCCTTCTGAACAGTTTGCACTGAAACTGTCTTGGACCTTGAACCCGTTTGATTCCCATTGAAGTCCATTATATGGAGAAAAATCCTGGAATGTTTTCATCAAAAACCTTCATTTCTTTTCAACTGAAGAAAGAAAGACATGGATATCTTGGATAACATGGGTGAGTAAACTATCAGCAAAAGTTTTTTTTTAAAGTGAACTACTCCTTTAAGAGTCTGTAGTAATACTCTTTATGATATAATTTCCTGTTTATTTTTTAATGTATTTTTAAATATAATAGATTAAATATAAGCATACCATTGTTGACCCGGTTTGCTTGTGCTACACAGCAGAGTTATTATATAGATGACTTGAAATAAAATAAACATTAAAATCGAAATATGAATAAAAGCTAGTATGTGTAGTAATGTCTTGTTCCCGTCGTTGATTTCTGGAGTGTGTTTGCAGTGCTCTAGGTGTGGACTTTGTGACGTGGAGAGGACACCTAACCAAGGTCCTGACCACCCGTACCGAGACTCAGGAGGGATGGATGTTGGCCGCCTCCAAGTTCAGAGGCACCATCTACATCAGTGAGGTGGAAACGGAGGCGGCCCGAGCGGATCGCGTGACCCGGTTCGGAGCGGCAGGAGGAGATGATGTACTGGGCTACAAGTTTGAGCAGTACACCTGTGCAGGTTTGAGCCCGTCGTCCAGTATTATCAGACCGCTGATCGTGAAGATCTCGAACCGTTTGGTTCCCATTGAAGTGTTCACGACGACTGTGCTGTCTTTTAAGATGGCGTGGACGGCACTCCAGACCCGAGGGCGTCGTGAACACCAACGAGGCATTCTGTACGGTGGTTCAGACCCGCTTGGCCGACCATAAGCTGCTGTTCTCCGGGGAGGTGGACTGCCGGGTCAAAGACGCTCCTCCGGCTCCGGGGTGTTACGTGGAGCTCAAGACCTCCGCAGAGATCTGCACCCCGAAACAACGGAGTAACTTTCACAGGTGTGTTTCTCAGACCTGTAGATTATTTGCTTTGTTCTGAAATGGGGAGTAAAATTGTTACAATGGTGCATTTTCTTCTCGATTCAGTTTCACAAGACAACTGCTGTGTCCGAAATCTCCACTCAAACCACTACTCCCATAGTAGAGCACTATATAGTGAGCTCACCAGCATAATAGAAACACCACTTTCGGACACTACTCGATGGTCTCTCAGCGCCGTTGATTACATCATCTGTCAGCTGGTGTCGATCCTGCTCTGGGCTAAATAGATTTCTTTAAATAAATACATTACATTATATTGAGCTTATTTCTCCAAAATTTAAAAACTAAAAGTGATTTGTGACCGTTTCTGTTATAATGCGCTGACTCCACACATGATTATAACTTATTTTTTACGAATCAGCGCAATGCATGATGGTATGTAGGGCTTAGGTTAGTGACCATCGGTTGTACACTACTTTTCAAAATGCATTCTGGGATACATTGAGCGGACTATATAGGGTATAATAATCATCACTATACATTCGGACAGCACTACAAAATGGTCGAGCTCACTATATAGTCCACTGATATAGTGAGTAGTGGGAGATTTCGGACACAGCAAACATTTCTAATGGCCAGATAAATTTGTTAAAGTCCCACTTGAAATTAATTTTTGGTATGTTTTATCTCACCTCAAGGGCACCCAAGATGTAGGTGTCTTTGTTTCCGCAGTATTTTCAAATTTGATATTTTTAGGTCAAACCGCTCTTGTCTGTCAGTCATATAATGGAGGTCTATGGTCACCACCTCAAAGAGCATGCACAGAGAAGTCCAAATTAAACATGATTTAATGACTCGTAAATGTAAGTACACATTGATGGCCTAAGACACGAAACGAGCGGTTTGTGTGAGAAAACGAACAGTATTTATATCGTTTTACCTCTTGTAACCACAGCCACGTCTGTTCTGAGGCAGCAGGCGCTTTGTGGTATAAATATAAATACTGTTTGTTTTCTCACACAAACCGCTCGTTTCAGTGTCTTAGGCCATCAATGTGTACTTACATTTACGAGTCATTAAATCATGTTTAATCTGGACTTCTCTGTGCATGCTCTTTGAGGTGGTGACCATAGACCTCCATTATATGACTGACAGACAAGAACGGTTTGACCTAAAAATATCAAATTTGAAACTACAGCAAAAACAAAGACACCTACATCTTGGATGCCCTTAAGGTAAGATAAAACATACCAAAAATTAATTTCAAAGTGAACTATCCCTTTAAGGGTGTAGTACACAGAAATGAGCATTTTCCTTCATGTCATTCTAACACAAATTTCTTCACATTTTAGTGAATATTAACTGTGGTCAAATGCCACTTCAGTGTTCAGAGAGGATTTTTCTCAAGGGTTGAAAACATTTATGGGAAACGAATAAACAAAGTTCTTAGTAACATGTATGCTCCTCTTCTAGGTACAAGCTGCTGAAATGGTGGGCGCAGTCATTTCTTCCTGGAGTGCCACAGATAGTCGCTGGGTTTCGAGACCATGATGGGATAGTGGTGTCTATTGAGACCTTCCAAACCTCGAAAATATCACAACTGATCAAGGTTTGCTTTAAATAACCACGTATTATAGGGATACTCCACTTTTTTGGGAAATCGGCTTATTTTACAACTCCCCCAGAGTTAAACTGTTGAGTTTACCGTTATTGAATCCATTCAGACAATTTCTGGTTCTGGCGGTACCACTTTTAGCATAGCTTAGCATACATCATTGAAGTGCACAAGACATTAGCATTTCTCCAAAAAAATTCGAAATTTTTCCTATTTAAAACTGGACTCTTCTGTAGTTACATCGTGCAATTAGACCGACGGAAAATGTAAAGTTGTGATTTTCTAGGCTGATATGACTAGGAACTATACTCTCATTCCTGCGTAATAATCAAAAAAACTTCACTGGCGTACCATGAGTGCAGCAGGCGCAATGATATGACACAGAGCCTGAAAATAACTTTACATTTTCCGTCTGTCTTAGTGCACAATGTAACTACAGAAGAGTCAAGTTTTAAATAGGAAAAATATCGAAACTCTTTGGTCATTTTTTTTGTTGAGAAATGCTAATGGTCTTGTCCACTTCAATGATGTATGCTAAGCTATGCTAAAAGTGGTACTGCCAGAACCGGAGATCGGCTGAATGGATTCAATAACGGTAAAACACAACAGTTTAACTCTGGGGAGTTCTTAAATGAGCCTATTTCCAAAAAAGTGGAGTATCCCTTTTTAAAAGCTTCAGTACTGCTTGGTTTAGCCAACATAGCATTATAATGGGCAGCCATAGAAAAGGATATTCAGTCCCTCCAGAAAACGCGATTATGCGATCGCTGAATTAAATGCAAAATCAGCCGCATATTTATGCGGGGGCCGCATTTTTCAAATACGCCGCACTTTCGCCGCAAAAATTGCCGATTTCCGAGCAAAATATGCAGGGTTTGCATAATTTCATAATCCTCGGATTTTCGTTGCAAAAAAGTCACATGTATCTTAGCAGAAAGTTGAAAAATGTTGCGTTTGCTTCACACAAAGGCAGGGAACATTATAAAGTGACGCAATTACGCGACGGGATAGCTCACAGCTGAAGTTATTGCAGAGGCCAGACAGACTCACGGAGGCGATTGACATCTCACAAACTCGTATAACTGTCTGTCACACGTTCTACCGTCACATCGTTACTTAATAAACAACATAAGATAAAAGAAGCAGCATCAAACAGAAATTACCCGCACACATGGCGTGTTTGAGGCGCACACATAACACTGCAGAGAGTTCAACAGGGAGCGCGCAGCTCTTAAAGGGGCCACACCTTATTTACACTCGCTACAGTCTGAAATAAAACAAGATGACAAATTACATATTCCCAGCACTTTCTGTGATGTAGTATGCTTGCTTATCTAAGGAAGTAATAAGAAATGACTCTTTACATTAGCCTTGTGAGAACAGGATGTTGGGGGAATCACTTTTTTTCTCTTTTTCATCAAACCGCAATTTTTGCAAGTTCCCGCAATTTTTGCAAATATCCCGCATATTCCATTGCATTTTTAAAGAAAACGGGCCACCCAATCAAGGATTTTTGCCCGCAACAAATCACAAAAAAATCGTTTTTCTGGAAGGACTGAATACTATTATGGTAAATGTTATATATAAATCGCAAATTTTTCACAAATTTTTGGAAATTACCACCACAAAATCAGTCATTTTGATCGCAAAAATCACAAAAACAAATTGTGAAATCCTGGAGGGACTGGATATTATAGGAGTTTG
The DNA here is from genome assembly GCA_030378365.1 of Hybognathus amarus. Taxonomy (NCBI): domain Eukaryota; kingdom Metazoa; phylum Chordata; class Actinopteri; order Cypriniformes; family Leuciscidae; genus Hybognathus; species Hybognathus amarus. Next base: position 18,369 of record JAQIUQ010002572.1, on the reverse strand, counting down.
TGGGAATCTTTTTTATGTCATGGTTAATAGAATTGAAATGTATAATTGCAGAAATTTCGGTTCCTTACAAGGTCGATTATAGAACAATAAAGCGAGACGCTTTCATTTCTGTTGATTCTGTAGAACGAGCAAAACTGCTGGAAGCCAACAGTCTGCATGAATTTCTGCAACGATTTCCTGTCCTTCGTCAAGTCAGTGGTCAAAGAGGACGACCCGAGGTAATCCTGAAAATCAAGCCCCATCCCTAGTTATTTTCTTCTCCCCCAGATTGACTGTTGTTTCACATAGAGACCGGTAAGATGGGTTTGACTGTTTTCAGACTGGTGTACCTGTTCGAATGGGATCCACACAGAGACGTGACCTACACCGTCCACAGAGACTCTCCGTTCACGTTCTTGCCAGAGTGGTATGTGAAGGATCACGCATCTCACCACTGACCTTTTCACCCGTCATAAACACACTGTATTCGGTGCTGTGCACAACTTGCTTTTGCTTGTGTTTTCTGCAGTGGTGGTAAGTAACGAAGTAAAAATATTCGTTTACTTTACTTAAGTATTTTTTTCGGGAATCTGTACTTTACTTGAGTATGTTTTATTTGCACCTACTTTCACTTTTACTCCACTACAATATTAAAGGCAAAATTTACTTTTTACTCCGATACATTTCCCCATGCCCGCTCCGAGTATTTATTACACTTGGCTTTCCAAACCAATGAAAAACGTGGTTTTCTTTAGAAAAAAAATAACGCACGCGCTCACGCTCTTTGTCAGCATACGCTCACATAGCAGTTTGTTCAGTTCGCCAGTTCAGTGGAAGATGATGACCACAGAAACAGTAGCAGCTCTCGCTGTCAGCAGAAATGATCCCGAGATTCGCGACAGGGATCACCCATGGCCATATCTCAAGGATATGTTTGAATTCACTGAAGTTAAGTAAGATTCTTATCGGCTGAAATGTCTTCTTTGCCTGCCACGACCGTGTTACAGTGCAGTTCAGTTCTGGCGCCTCGGTCTCAGTTGTAGCCTACAACGCGACGTAGCCTACACATCACACGTTAATGAATAGGTCCGGTCCGGGACACTGCAATTCACCAAAGTTCATTATTTGCATAAGCCTTGCCGGTTAAACATTTAATTCACGTGCTGATGCGCTGTTCTAACGTCCGCTTTCCTGAGCGCAAACCCCCGACGCTCGCAGACAGAAGCCTGTCAAACAGCGCCTGAATACTGGACTGAAGTTCTCTTTCGAGTCTTGTTATGCTAATACTGTAAAATACACACAATGTTTACATAAAAATAATTGGCTATGACTAAAGTGAAAGCAAACATTTGAGAGAAAATCTGTTGTAATATGCGTCTATATTAAACGCGTCGCGTGCTGGTCTCGAGCGACACTAGTAAATAGTGCTGCTGCTTGTAGCCTACCTAAAGGGATAGTTCACAAAAATAAATAAATAAATCTGTCATTATTTACTCACTCTAATGTTGTTCCAAACCTGTATTAATTTCTTTCTTGTGCTGAATACAAAAGAAGATTTTTTTTTGAATGTGGGTAACCAAACAGTTGCTGGTCCCCATTAACTTCCAGGAGAGAAAAAAAAACTATACACTGGGGACCAGCAACTGTTCGGTTACCCACATTATTCAAAATAACTTTTATTTTCAACAGAAGAAAGAAACTCAAGGTTTAAAACATCTTGAGAGAATAAATTAAGACATTTTTTCATTTTTGAGGGAACTATCCCTTTAGTGTTAATAAAAAAAATTAAAAATAAAAAAACACAAGGAGAAAATCACTCACTGACTGAGAACTTTAATAGTAGCTTTAATAAGAATCAATAATAGTGAAGTCTATGTAGTGTTTTAATTTAATATTTGTTCATTTAATTACTTTCTTCAATGCTACTGTTAAATACACCTACTGCATTTGAAAAAAAGCACTGTTTATTTAATTTGAATATTAATTTGTGTAATGTTTATCTTGTCTAATTTTTTTAATAACAAAGAAAATAATGACGAAGATTTTTATCTTCGCCACTGGCCTAAATGTATGCCTTTCTTTTTTCTTTTGTTACCTAAGGCTTTGTTTTTAACATAGGGACATTAGTTTGGCTGTAATGAACATCCACTTGCAAAATAGTAAAACTTCAAAAAGAATCGTGATAAAAAAATCGTGATCGTGATTTTCCTAAAAAAAAATCGTGATATGATATTGTTGCCATAACGCCCAACCCCTGAAATGAAGTATAGCATTATTTACAAACCAGTTATTTAAGAGTTGTCAGTCATTCATAAGATCACTTAAGTAAATGTAGTAAATACAGGTAGTTATAAAGCATTTACTAGTGGTCAGTTAACTATGTGTGTGAGCTCATCTAAAGTGAGTATTCATGCCTTGTAAAGCATTTATAAAGGAGATTTAAAGGAGATCAATCTTCTAAACAGTAAAATGTAACAAACACAACACAGTGCTATAGAACATATTTAACAGCCTTTAAATCTCCTGTAATTGTCTTTTATTATTGCAAATCTAACAAATTCTTAATTGCAGTAATCTGAAAAATGATGTAATCTCATAATTTGTTCAATTAAATAATTTGCAAACCCCCTCAAAATAATTGTTCTGCTTAATTATGTATATTTACAGTTCATTGGAATGTTTACTTTTTACTTTCGGTACTTAAGTACTTTTTAAATCGGATACTTTTGTACTTTTACTCAAGTGATGTTTGAATGGAGGACTTTCTACTTTTACTGGAGTAATATTTTATTTAAGTATATATACTTTTACTTGAGTATAACTTTTGAGTACTTTTACCACCCCTGGTTTTCTGGATGAAGTTTGGAACCTGGAAAAGGACGGTTTTAACCAACATGGATTTGATGTCCATGCATGCACTGTTCAAGATATTTTTTATATTGGGATTTTAATTTAGCCTTTGTTTGTTATGATGATTTCAAAATGTACATTTTCTCTGTCAAATGTTCGTCACAATTCTTTTTATATAATTTTAAAAGTTTTTATGACACTTTGGTCCTTTATTCAGGAATAGGGCGGTCAAACTATTAATCGCGATTAATCGCATCCAAAATAAAAGTTTGTGTTTACATATGTGGGTGCACTGTGTATATTTATTTTGTATATATATATATATATATATATACACACTAGGGATGTCCCATCAACGATACTCAGGATCGGTATCGCTCCGATCCTGCCATTTTTGCGGGATCGGGTATCGATCAGACAAGGCCAATCCACATCCGATATTGTGCGTATACTATTATGTTATTGTTAAGCTCTACAGAAGGCACAAAAACATTCTAAAGTACCATAAAGTTTTCGTGCACTCTATTATAAGTGTTCTGAAGCCATTATGTGAGAGAGAAATTAATATTTAAGTCATTAAATTCAAGATCACGTAAACTTTTCCCTCTCGCGGCTGTCAGTCATTCTCCATTCAGCACTCAAACAGCGCGTCGCGTTCGGTTACAGTCAATGATGAAACTATCTTCAAGATGATTCAATGCTAATACTATTATACTTTATATGTAGATTAAGGTCTATGTTTTCACATAAAACAACATTATCTTGCTGCTGTAACTTAATCGTGTTACTTTCTACCAGGTGTCGGACGCTGTCGGTTAGATCACAACACTAGAGTCAGAGCACTATTGTTCTTCACGCGCACAGTGACTGAAATTTAAAACTGTTAAAAGAAAAGGCTCAATAAACTATTGTATAGATAGATACTGTATAATACACTGTCCGTCAATATGTATTTCCTTTGTGCTTTGCACTTTTCAAAGCGGACTCGACGTGCAGCGTGTATACCATAGGGTGCATATCTCGGCTGCGCGCTGTAACTCCACGTGGTTTCAAGCGCATCATTCTGCACTCGGGATGCGCATAAGCGCTTTGTGCCGCACTGTGTTTGAGTGATTCATATCATAATGCAGTGACGCAATTAAAGCATCTTAACATTAATAATTATTAATGTTGCTGCCTCATTAAATAGCTGTGCTATACACTTAGAACATGTCTCAATTTTAAAATTCTAAAATAATTATCTTTTTCATTTTTGTTATATTGTTTTTTCATGAATGTATTTTACCACAATACAAAGAGCAATATGTATTATTCACTAATCTAGTTTATAATAGCATTTTTTGTCATAGATTATGATCATATATTTTTGGGGATTTGTTGTTTATCTTATAATGAGGCTGTCTGTATTAAGTAGATTGTGTTTAACACACACAAGAGTGATAATCAGTTTAACACACAGTTATAGAAATTATACTTGCTTTAAAAAAACGGAACTGGTATTTACAATGTAGAATACTGCTGTTTAAATTGTTTTAACTTTAAACCTGTTGGTAGCTAGCTTTAAGTAACCTACTAAAGTACCAGTATTTTCTTTTATTTCTATATATATATATATATATATATATATATATATATATATATATATATTGTAGTATTTGAATAAAGGGTGGCAATCTTTCATAATCAACTGTTGTTGTGGACTATACTGAAGGTATATTTTAAGGGGCTAATTGAGAAAATGGCTATATTTTTATTAGTTTAAAAATAAAATAAAAATATCGGATTAATATCGGTATCGGCAAAAGCCAAAGCTGCGGCATCGGTATCGGAAATGAAAAAGTGGTATCGGGACATCCCTAATACACACACACATATATATAAATACACACACATGCATATATTTAAGAGAAAAAAATATTTATATATAATATAAATTATATATAAATCTATATACAGTATATGCATGAAAATATTTCTTAAATATATACAAGCGTGTGTGTGTGTGTATATATATATATATATATATATATATATATATATATATATATAATAAAAAAAAATAATTATACACAGTGCACTCACATATGTAAACACAAACTTTTATTTTGGATGTGATTAATCGTTTGACAGCCCTATTCAGGAAACACAAGCGTGTGGATATCTTGTAAAACGGTTCCTACGTAAATTCATTAAATTTTGTGACATTTTAAGAAATGATTTATCAAACAATGAATTGACCTATGACTCAACTTTATATTATTTTGTAGAGATTTTGCACATTAATTAATTCCCTCATTTTAGTTACATTGTGGCCATGGTATACTGAACAACATACAAATCCTTAATTTGTGGCCGCGATATCTTGTCATGTGCAGGTCTCTGTGCTTTTATGTTAAGATTTGCTATTATCTGAGAGAAATCACTACTGAGAGCTCTTTGTCCAAAGCTTTTATTAGCATTCACTTAAAGTTTGCAATTCATTTAAACATGCCACAAGTACAGTTAAATAACAAGGGTTATACAAATGAAAGTACAAAATATGCGCTATAAATTTTGAAATAAAGAAACGTAAGTACAAAGTCGTATTTGCAAGTTCATAATGTAAACTCTATTGGTTTTTAATATCGTATTGTATGAGGTCCACAAGACGAACCAGTTTCATTGACACAGCAGGTAAGACTTCAGTAAACAGAAAGATATTCTCTCCAAAATGCATATTTAAGGCAAGTATGGTGTGAATATATTCACACTGACCTAAAACTCAGGTTTACGCTGAGCCTTGTATTTTTTTAATGCCTTTCATGACGGATAAATTGTGATAAATATCTCGATTCTGGATACATTGAGAATCGCGATTTCTTATTTTTAACAGCAAAAACAAAAAAACATGTAATTTACTAGACACAATTTTAATCGTTTTGAGTGAATAATTCAATGACTCACTCATAGATGAATGATTATAACAGTCATTTGTCTCCATCTACTGGTGTAACGATGTAATCGATTCAGTTTTTAAGTGCAAAGTCATTTTCAAAAGTTGATTTGCTCTAATTTGATCGCTATCGTAGACATCAGTGTTTATATGCGAACTATAAACTTTAAACGCTGTGATCGTACTTGTCAAATGAATAATAGAATAATGCCATGTGATCAGCTAATGATTAATTAATGTTCATTAATGATTCTCAACCGGTTTTGCTCCAGAACACAGATTTTACATCACGTGGTGCCCAAATTGTTCATTGTACAAAAGTAAACAAAACCAGGCTTTGTGCATGTTTCAGAATCAGAAACATAGATTTGGCGGATCAGAGGACACATAAAAGCTCTGATTCGGCTCCAGATTTTACCCTTCCATTTCATTGGTTAAGACAAATTTGATATTGAAGACCATTGCCTGGTTTGACACATCACTGATACGGCTCTACTGCATTTATAAAGCACTTTACCTTTGGACCACAAAACCAGTTACTTTTTTAATTGAGATGTACACATCACATGATTTATGAAAAGCTGAATAAATAAGCTTTACATGTGTGTATGGTTTGTTAGGATAGGACAATATTTGGCCAAGATACAAATATGAGAAAATCTGGAATCTGAGGGTGCAAAAAAAGCGAAACATTGAGAAAATTTCCTTTAAATTGACCATTTATGTCTGCGATTGTGCTGTGTTCACTCACAAAAATCAATGTTTTACATATTTACGGTAGGAAATATCTTCATGGAACATGATCTTTACCTAATATCCTAACAATTTTTGGCATAAAAAGAAAAATCGATCATTTTGACTAGAGCCCGACCGATAAAGGATTTTGAAGGTCGATACCAATACAAATATTTTTTGGTTTTAAAATCCGATATGCGATATATCGGCCGATATTTTTTTTTTTTTCGAAACGCGCAACAAACATTAACAGATTTCCCTAACGTTAGTTATTTGTAGTTATTTAAGAGTTTTAACTAAAATATTATGATCATGCATTTTAAAAAGAAACTTGTTTCTTTTATTGTCACAACAGAACAGACTGAACAGACATACATTTTCAATATAACAGGCCAAGAAGAGATGATTAGTCTCATTGCTATAACTGTCGCACGCTATTACAGAAATAAATACTTCAGTCATGTCAAAAGTTAAAAGCACAGTCAGTCAACTACACTATAACAACGTAATGTAATTATTAATAACTAATTCCGCGACTGATGGGGATGTTCTTTTAATTGTTATTCAAGCAATGTATGTCTCGTGACCAACGGTGTAGAGTGCCCTCTGGTGGACAAACTATACATCTCCAACACTCATGACATGGTTCAAGCGTCTTTCGTCCATTTTTTTATTTTTTAAATATTCATCTATCGGCCATTATAACTGCCGATACCGATAATTTGGAAAATGCCTAATATCGGCCGATAATATCGGCATGCCGATATATCGGTCTGGCTCTAATTTTGACCCATATAATGTATCGTTGGCTATTGCTACAAATATTCCTGTGTGAGTTGTGACTGGTTTTGTGATCCAGGATATTAACACATCTCTATTCACATGGCAAATGTCTCTAATTCAGACGTTCGTACACTTTTCAGTTACCCACAAATTTCACACAAAATAGAAAACTCAGTCATCATTTACTCACCCTGATGTACTTACAAACTCCTATTCTTATTATAAAACAGAGAATTTTCTGACGAATGATCGCGCTGCTCTTTTTATACTAAATCTAATCCCTAAAAGTAATATTCGAGGTCTTCTGAACTCATAAAACAGGTTTGTATGTTGCTGCCCGCCATAGCGCTCACATTTTATTCACGCCTACACATTTAAACTGGCCTGATGTCAATCCATAATGTGAACTGCAGTGGAGTTGAAGAGTATTGGTGTTTATTTCAGGCTCTTCCACACACTTTTCTTTGCAGAGATCATTAGGTTTCTATAAAAGCTTGGACGTTCTGAGAAACGCCTTTTTATGTTACGCAAAAGAAAAAAAAATATGGGTTTGGAACAATTTTTATTTTATACGATTAGTTTGTCTTTTTTATTTCTATTTAGCTTTATTTGTAAGTTTTAATTTAATTTTAGCACTTAATGTTAGCCTTTTTAAAGTTTTTAATCAGATTTTTCAACAAAACAATGTAATTTTCACAGACTGATGCATTAGCTATCAACATCCAGTAAAGATTTTTCATATTTTCAATTTGTTAAAGTCCCTCGTAGTCAATAATTGTATCCCTTAAAACTCATCTTTGATCACCAAAATTACATATATAATCTTTTTTAAACACACTCTCCTCATTTAGCATATGTGGTTCTATGAATATGCAAATTAGCTTATTTAGTTTAAAGGGGTGATGAACTGAGAAATCAATTGTCCTTGAGTTTTTGACATCTAAGAGGTCATCATATTATAAGAATATCCTGTAAGTTTCAGAACTGAAAACGTCCTTGTTAGTCCAATAAAAGCTTTTATTGACACCAGGCTCAGCAAACGACTCGTTTTTAAAAGTGGGGAACTACGACGTCAAAGAGGATAAAACACCACCCCCGCAGAAGAAGATCAACATGGCCGCTTTAGCCCCGCCCACCGATTCCGCGAACTTACACACATAGCTAAATAACATAGACGCCTACCTCGTGATGACAAACCGGATCGAGAGTGAAACTCATTATAATATGCAAAACTGTTATCCACTCACAGCAGTGGGCGTTTACTTCCAAGTCTTCAGTGCGAGACGCCCATAAAAACCTAGCGTTTTTCAGCTAGGCTCAAAACTAGCGTAGAAAATAGCCTATTACTTATTCATATTGATGTTTTTAAATCTAAAAACCAACTTAACATCATAAGTTGACCTCAGACAACAATATAATAAAATTTAAAAAGCCAGTTCATGACCTCTTTAAGGTATTCGTTAAAATACTTTGGCTGTTAATGACAAAAAATGAAATAAAGCTGCTGTGCGGGTGTTCATAACACAACAGCAAATTCGACATCTTACTCTTTTTCCGAACCAATGTATCATCTCAACATCTATAATAGGCAAATGTGAATAAAAATGTGAAAAGGGTCCTTGGTTTTAGTACTGGTTTGGAATGACATCAGAGTGAGTAAATGACTACAATAAAAATACTCTTAACCATCACCTTTAAATTCAGAAACGCTCATAACCGAACGGCATGATTCGCTTTGGGTTAAGACGTTATAAAAGAATCAGTAAACCTCTCATCTTCTCTAAGATTCTGATCGAATAAACTTGATCATGTAAACTTGCTTTTTTAGGCAACATGTTAAACCAAAGCCTTTTTTCTTGCTTTAAACTGACCTGTGTTAAGGCGGGACTGAAGCATACTAGTGGAGCAGTGGCTGATGGGATATGTGGAGGTCCTCCTGAGGGTTAGAGAGGTAGTCATGAATGAAGGCTCTGGTGTCTCAGTGCTTGAGTTTCCTCTGTAGGCCCATGAGTTTGAAGGTGGCGGCGGTGATCTTCTCGTACACCACGAACATGAGGGCCGCCGTCAGCACCGTCTGCAGCAGCTTCGCCTCCAGGCCTTTATACAAGCCCAGCGGCCCATGCCTCCTGTACAGAGGAGGTTTTGATGATCACAGGAATAAATTATATTTTAAAATACACTCACCGGCCACTTTATTAAGTACCCCATGCTAGTAACGGGTTGGACCCCCTTTTGCCTTCAGAACTGCCTTAATTCTTCGTGGCATAGATTCAACAAGGTGCTGGAAGCATTCCTCAGGGAGTTTGGTCCATATTGACATGATGGCATCACACAGTTGCCGCAGATTTGTCGGCTGCACATCCATGATGCGAATCTCCCATTCCACCACATCCCAAAGATGCTCTATTGGATTGAGATCTGGTGACTGTGGAGGCCATTTGAGTACAGCGAACTCATTGTCATGTTCAAGAAACCAGTCTGAGATGATTCCAGCTTTATGACATGGCGCATTATCCTGCTGAAAGTAGCCATCAGAAGTTGGGTACATTGTGATCATAAAGGGATGGACATGGTCAGCAACAATACTCAGGTAGGCTGTGGCGTTGCAACGATGCTCAATTGGTACCAAGGGGCCCAAAGAGTGCCAAGAAAATATTCCCCACACCATGACACCACCACCACCAGCCTGAACCGTTGATACAAGGCAGGATGGATCCATGCTTTCATGTTGTAGACGCCAAATTCTGACCCTACCATCCGAAATGTCGCAGCAGAAATCGAGACTCATCAGACCAGGCAACGTTTTTCCAATCTTCTATTGTCCAATTTCGATGAGCTTGTGCAAATTGTAGCCTCAGTTTCCTGTTCTTAGCTGAAAGGAGTGGCACCCGGTGTGGTCTTCTGCTGCTGTAGCCCATCTGCCTCAAAGTTCGACGTACTGTGCGTTCAGAGATGCTCTTCTGCCCACCTTGGTTGTAACGGGTGGTTATTTGAGTCACTGTTGCCCTTCTATCAGCTCGAACCAGTCTGGCCATTCTCCTCTGACCTCTGGCATCAACAAGGCATTTCCGCCCACAGAACTGCCGCTCACTGGATGTTTTTTCTTTTTCGGACCATTCTCTGTAAACCCTCAGAGATGGTTGTGCGTGAAAATCCCAGTAGATTAGCAGTTTCTGAAATACTCAGACCAGCCCTTCTGGAACCAACAATCATGCCACGTTCAAAGTCACTCAAATCACCTTTCTTCCCCATACTGATGCTCGGTTTGAACTGCAGGAGATTGTCTTGACCATGTCTACATGCCTAAATGCACTGAGTTGCCGCCATGTGATTGGCTGCTTAGAAATTAAGTGTTAACGAGCAGTTGGACAGGTGTACCTAATAAAGTGGCCGGTGAGTGTATATTACAATAGAAAACAGTTTAAATTGGCATAATATTTTAAAATATTACTTTTTTTGTGTATTTTTAATTCCATTAAATGCAGACTTGGTGAGCAGAAGAGACTTTTTTAAAAATCATACCCATCCAAAACTTCTGACTGGTACACCACACAAACATATTCAATATATATTGGAAATAAAAAGTTTATTAATAGTCTGAAAAAAAATTATAATATTTTTTAATTGTATTGTTTTCATTTAAATTGTGTTCTTTTAATACGTCTGTACAGTTTTCATTCATTTTAATTTCAGTTTTACGTAAATTATTACTGCATTAAACTGCAGTTGACTTACCTGATCCGGTCCATGAGCAAAGACACCACGTTCCTCAGGCCGCCCACTAGACCACCTTTACCATCTGATTTATACTGGCCAAACTGCAGAGCAACGGGAATATTTCACACAATGACTGCTTTAAAATGAGTAACACTGTGTCTACCAGCATCAAGTGCCCCTATTACGCCATTTAAATAGTTCCTAAAGTTGATTTGGAGTCTCCTACAATAGGTTTACATGCATTAAATGCATGATGATGTATATAATTTAAAAGTCAGTATATTCTTTATTGTATGTTTTGTTTTTGCTGGCTATCAAGTGCTTATATTCACCTATATATATATATATATATATATATATATATATATATATATATATATATATATATATATATATATATATATATATATATATATATATATATATATATATATATATATATATATATATATATACATATACACTACTGGTCAAAAGTTTAAGATCGGTAAATTTTTTTTATGTTTTTAAAAGAAGTCTCTTCTGCTCACCAAGGCTGCAATTTTTTGATAAAAAATACACAAAAAACACAGTAATATTGTGAAATATTATGACAATTTAAAATGAGTTTTTTTTATGTTAATATATATTAAAATGTAATTTATTCCTCTGAAAAAAAAGCTGAATTTTCAGCATCATTACTCCAGTCTTCAGTGTCACATGATCCTTCACAAATCACTCTAATATGATGATTTTATGCTCCAAAAACATGTATGATTATTATCCATGTTGAAAACAGTTTTTTACATTTTTATTTCAGGATTCTTTGATGAATAGAAAGTTCAAAAGAACAGCTTTTATCTGAAATGGAAAGCTTTTGTAACATTAAACACTACCCTTTAAACAGTTTGGGGTCAGTAAGAATCTGTATTTTATTTTTGGGGGAAATAAATAAGAAATCAATACTTCTATTCATCAAGGATGAGTTACATTGATCAAAAGTTACAGTAAAGACATTTATAATGTTAGAAAAGATTCTAATTAAATAAAAGCTGTTCTTTGAACTTTCTATTCATCAAAGAATCCTGAAATAAAAATGTTTTTAACATTATATAATATACATGTTTTGGAGCATAAAATCATCATATTAGAGTGATTTGTGAAGGATCATGTGACACTGAAGACTGGAGTAATGATGCTGAAAATTCAGCTTTTTTTCATAGGAATAAATTACATTTTAATATATATTAACATAAAAAAGTCATTTTAAATTGTCATAATATTTCACAATATTACTGTGTTTTTTGTGTATTTTTTATCAAAAAATTGCAGCCTTGGTGAACAGAAGAGACTTCTTTTAAAAACATAAAAAATTGTAACGATCTTAAACTTTTGACTGGTAGTGTATGTGGGTGCACTGTGTATAATTATTTTATATATATATAAATACAAACACATGCATGTATATTTAAGAAAAAAAGATATTATTTATATATAAAATATTTATATATAATATAAATTATATATAAATCTATTTACAGTATATATATGAAAATATTTCTGAAATATATACAAGCATGTGAGAGTATTTATATATATATGAAATAATTATACACAGTGCACCCACATATATTATGTAAACAGTAAACACAGACTTTTATTTTGGATCCGATTAATCACAATTAATCATTTGACAGCCCTAATATATATATATATATATATATATATATATATATATATATATATCAAGGTCGAAAACCACTGAAGCCAACGAACGACTATAGACTGGCAAATCTTCCGAATTGCTTCTTTGCTTTAGGATTTATCTGCATTTTCCATTCACAAACAGCTACATTACACACGACATGAAAGATAATATCCAAAAAAGCATAACAGGAGCACTTTAATGCAGTCATAATAATGATGTTACCCTCAGAATGGCCTGAACCGTTTGCAGGGGATACGTTGCGGATGTTTGCGACAGCTTTGGCAAGAGCACCGATGAGAAAGATCTCAAGGGATGAAATCTGCACAGAAACATCAAACACTGGAGTTATTTCACTAACTGATACATGAATGACGGCGTTTCTCTGTCCCACACACACCTTCCTGCCTCCACGTCCCGCTCTTCGTTTCATAGCCTCGTAGAACATGAACTGCACGGCGGGGTTGAACACCAGCACGAGAGACGGCAGCGTCCCCGTTCCACAGCGCTCCCACTCCCCTCGCTGGATATGATCTGGGAGAAGGCGTATCTGAGGGAGAAACACAAATCATCGGATTTATTGCTGGAACTATTTTTCTTATTGCTTTACAGCACTGCGTTTTTGAATTCTTGACACAAACCTCCAAATTGACAATTAATAGTTGTATTATTATTTTTTTGTTGTTCACCCCATTCTTGTAAACATTTCCTCTACTGCTTACTTTCTTCCTTAAATACTAAATACCAACCCCCAAAAATAACGTTTTATTTTCGAATTATTTATTTTTTACAATATTTTAATATTTCTGTATTACGTTTTAATGGTTACAATAAATGTTAGTAATCAAATCATATCTAATTAATTGAAATCATTAAACTTGCACCATTTAACAACAATTCATTTAGCAAAGTTTAGCAAAAAAAAAAACCAAACAAACATTTTAGGCTATTATTAAATCAGTTTTCACCACAACTTCCATTTAATTTTCCCCAAATTATCTAATTTGTTAAAACTTTTTTATTACATTTTTATAAGGCCCTTCGAAATGTCTGTTTTAATCTTTCTGGATGTAAAATATGTATTATTTTTAAAATTGTAATCAAATAAAAATGCAACAAACAACAGAGATTTACTGTACGGTAAATACAAATGTTCCATGTTTTAAAATGAAAACATGGGAGAAAATTGTGTGATAAACCATAAAATAAATTGTAATAATGTTGTTATTATTATTTTTAGTTTGAGAAGAACATTTTACTGTCCATTACTAATATATTTCTGTCACAATATTAAAGTAGTTCACTTTTCAAAAACTTTTGCTGATAATTTACTCACCCCATGTCATCCAAGATGTCCATGTCTTTCTTTCTTCAGTTGAAAAGAAATTAAGGTTTTTGATGAAAACATTCCAGGATTTTTCTCCATATAATGGACTTTACTGGTAACCAAACGGTTAAATGACCGATCGTTTCGCTTGATAAGACCCTTATTCATCGTCTGGTGTCGTTTAAAGCCCTTTGAAGCTGCACTGAACCTCTCATTTGGACCTTGACCCGTTTGGTTCCCATTGAAGTCCATTATATGGAGAAAATCCTGGAATGTTTTCATCAAAAAACTTAATTTCTTTCGACTGAAGAAAGAAAACATGGATATCTTGGATGACATGGGGGTGAGTAAATTATCAGCAAAAGTTTTTTAAAAAGTGAACTACTCCTTTAAGTGAACTTTTATTTTGAAGGGTAGTCGCGAAGACGATAGAAGCTCTGCAGATGAAGTTCGCGTGTTCATGGCCTTATATAGTGAGACGGAAGAGTGCCACACATTTTGATTAATTGCACAGCCCTTCCTTTGATTTATTCATCTAAAATCGCCAAATTCTGACACATTTCATGTTACACTGTAAATTCTGTTGTTAGGACTGGATCCAAAGCATGAATATATCACAAAAGATGATCAGATCAAGCTTTATATTTGTGAGGAAGATGCTAGAAACTGCTTTACTAACAAATGTGCTTTACTGAACATCGGTTTGGAGTTTAAACGTCATCAGATAAATGAGTGTGTGAGCGGTTCTGACCAAATATGCCCTTATAGTGTGTCTGATGGAGCTCTTCGTTCCTAAACTTTGCCCCCTGCAGCTTCAGCCGTGTGTTCACCACCCACATGGGAGTCGTCAGGAGGACATTAAACAGCGCCTGCATCATGACAAACAACAGGAGAAGAAGAGAGTGGACATTATCACGTCAATGACTGATTAGCTGTTGATTGCTTACAGGTAATGTTAATATTTACAATGTCAAAATAACATTGAAAAGTACCGACAACTAGTGCTGCACGATTTGGAGGAGAAACAAATAATTGCGATATGTCGGATAAAAATGACAAAAGTTTAAACAATTGTGTTTTTTTATATTATATCAATATGGCAATATGCTAATTATTCTAATAATTTATGTTATATAAAATGTACTGAATAAAATAAAAATTTCATTGTATATTTCATTGTAAAAGAAAAGTATTTACGTATAAAATGTACTTTAGAATACAACCAGTGTTATTTCTTATAGTTTTTTTTTAACCTTTTTAAATCGCTTTTATTGTTACATTTTTGCAGCATTTTCAAACACTGAAATAGTTTTAAAGCGATTTAGGTTTCATTTATTTTTATTTCAGTTTTAGTTTCTATTTATTTTCTAGGTTTTTATTTCTTCACCATTAAACCACCACGGCAACATTACTAATTTTCGTTTGAAGGTTTTCAACTAATATTTCTATTTTATGTATTTTTTAATTTTTTAGTAAGCAAGCAATAAAAATGCAAATAAGTACTTAAGAAAACAAACAAACATAAACAAAAAACAGTAAGAAAAACTAATACAAACCAATATAAATGGTAAAATAATATTTCTATTTTATATAATTTCAGCTTTATTTCATTTCACAGAAATGTTTTAGTTAACAATAACAACAGTGATTACAACAGGGAAATTATAATACTAATATTTAGGTATTTATACATTTTCCAGCAAACATTCAAACCTAAACCTTTATTTTGACGGATAACTGTAGGGAGCCTTTTATTCTGAAATACGCAGCTCATTTATTTATTAAATGCGATTAATCGCGCAAAAGAAACATGGTGGTAAGAGTGAAACTGAGATAAAGAGATCAACTGTGGAAGAGGCTTCAGCTCAACATTACAGTACCTGATATGAAGCCCATGAGCAAATCTGTGGCAGGCTTGGGCCGAGTCCAGAGACCATCACTCTCTTCAGGGTGTTGAATGTATAGAAGTAGACAAAGTTAGAGCAGCACAGGCTAGAAATAACCGGAAACCAGCCTCGATACAGAGACGATCTGCAATACAGTGAAATGACATCTTGAAAATGATCACCCTGACATATTCAACTCAAGTCTGACCACACGAACTGGACTTTTATTTTGTTTTTCCAAACCTAATTCCATAGGACGTTCATATGTGGTTTAACAATGCAGTGATTTCTGAGAAACACTGTCGATATTTCAAATCAACCCAAATAAACAGCCCAATGACACTCAAAACTGTCCTGTTACTAGAGCTCGCATTACAACAACAGCACATCTTGGTTCTGCAAAACCAGAGTTACTCACGTATGGAGCAGAAACAACACAACACCGGCGTCTGTTTTCAGGTCTTCCCGCTTCGTTCACTCCAGTGATGGAAAGTTTTTCTAATATTAATGCGGGTCCTAAAGCTCTTGCCTGATCTTAATCCTTTTCCCCAATGAAATTCCTCTGAGCTTTTCTCTTTTGTAATGTCTCTCAGTCATCTCTCTTTCTACAGTCTTTCTTCAAATCTCCCTCTGGCTCATTCTCTCTCTTATCCTATCAGTGAGTGGTCACACCCCCTACTGCTGATTGGCTCATTCTCTCTCTTATCCTATCTTGAGTGGTCACGCCTCCTACCTCTCTCCTCTCCCATCATGAGTGGTCACGCCCCCTAGTGCTGATTGGCTCATTCTCTCAGTGGTTTTGAACACAGCATGTTTTAAATGTTCCCTCTCAGCACTGTATCAAGGGTCATGATCTGTCAGTGAACACTGAACACACAGTAACTCACATGCCTTCCTCCTTCGCGATCTCAGCCAGGATAATGGGGGTGGACTGGGACTTCCGGTTCTCATCCACTAAAACCAACGACAAATGTCAAATATATAATCATTCTTCATGCCTTTTCATTATTGAGAGAGTAAGACACATGAAACATTTATACTTAAACTTATATATATACTTAAAATACTTAATATATATATACATTATACTTTTTTAAATGGAACAGTTTATTTAAACTTTTGACAAAATATAGAATATATTTGCATGTTCATATTTGAGACATCAGGCTTTATGGCTCATTTAGTATGATATATGAGAATAAAGTGCTCATACTCGAGGAGAATTTTTTTTACAAAATTATTTTGGCTTACACAGTCAAAAAGTAAGATGAAATTGTGATGCATGTAAATCAATGATTGATTCTGATTGGTCAAGAGCTGTGCTTTATTCACGCTAAAACACGGCTACGACCGCTTCACCCAACGGTTCTTTTGATCGCTGCGCAACACTGCGGTTCTATGTTGTTTTCATTTGAGCTTTCATGCATTTTACACACTGGAACGTTGTTGCTGTTCACACTCGGGGACTATTTTTTCCAGCGGAAGGTAGGCTTTTAGTGATTTTACTTCAAGAAAGTTGCACTAACATTGTTTTTTACTTAAATATTGTGTGGCAACCGTTTTATAAAAGCAATAAGATACTCGAGGCAAGTGCTGTATCGTGAATAAGTAACGGCTCAAGGGCGTTGTTAGGCACGCTTACATATGCTTAGATATTTAACTTTACATAGGCCTATAGCTTGTTTTCACATGACGTCACGCCACTGCGTTGCCATGGCGCGAAATGGAAATGGAGGGCAGGAAGTGATTTTCTATATTTAGGAAGCACTATAACACACTCAAATGCCTATGTTTTGCGTCGTTTATGGTTGCTGAAATCGATCAAACCACGAGGAGTTTTTGTCGTGTGCCAAAAATTGTTGTTCATAAGAGGGAAAATACAAGAAATTGACAGAAATACACTGGGAAAAATGCCTTGCAAACATACGTCTGCGGTCGGGAGGAGCCGAATGGGAAAATGCCTGTGTTTGTGTGTGTGCAGTGATCACTTCGTCAAATGTGAGTTAATACATTATTTATGTGGCTTATAATTACATTATTCAGGTGTTTAAATACACTTATGTGGCTGTTTGTGTAACGTACCAGTTTCCGAACTTTGTAAAGTCAAAGTATGTCTGTAAGACGAGTTAGTTGCTGATATCTACAGCCTCGATGGCAGGCAAATCTCTCAATTCAGTTGAAAATCGGTCCTGTTCATAACGTAAGGATCACGTCCTGCATATGTTTCGATTTTCTGTTTATATATTTCTCTTGTAATAGCGTCTAAAGTAGTACAGTACGGACTTTCCTCCATCTCGTCCATTGCGCTCTTCACTCCTTGCCCTCCACCTGCATTTCGCGCGTCAACACAATCACGTGACTGCAAACCACCTATAAAAAAAGAAAGCCTACAACAAAAACATCTTTTTTTTCTGGTTTGGCCAGAGCCCGTCTACGGACATGGTTTGGCCTTAGAAAACCAGTAAAATCGATTTTT
>JAQIUQ010002570.1:417500-435331 GCA_030378365.1 Hybognathus amarus | reverse complement strand
TCACTTTCTGGTTGACATTATAACCGTATTTATAGAGCTGTTAGTGATTTTCTCTGCCTTTTGTTTGATTTTTGCATTAATGGCAGAATACGTCAGCAGGTTTATTAGGCTGCATTTACACTGCAGGTCTTGATGCCTAAATCCGATTTTCTGACTATATCCATTTTTTTGACGACCTGCTTACATCATCTTTTAAAAGTGACCCATATCCAATTTTTGTATTTACACTATACACTGCTGAAACTACCAAATGCAGTTCTGACCCGGGAAATTAAGTAAAACAGCACGAAATTCAATGGATGCAGATGCGAATAAAATTATCCAGTGTGTTTCTTTCCACAATATTTTGTAAAGTCATCAAAACATTGGTCTCACAGCGGAGAAAAAAAGAGGAGAGGCACTGTAGCCACGAGCACTTAAAACGATGCATGCCTCATATATCTCGTGAAAAATACAGATTTATTTCTGTAACAACCCTGCATTTTTGCCTGCACTCTTCACCCCAAACACTCAAAAGACATGAAACCTCCGCATTGCTCCACTGTGTGTATCCTTTCTTCCATCGCGCGGCTCGCGCCTATAATCGCGCAGTTTTTAATGACGCACGACTCGCATTTACTGGTGAATATCCGATTTGTCTGCTTACATGGCACAAGCAAATGCACGTATCCGATTCATATGTGTTTAATAGCCATTTTTTTATCTAGCAACAGTAGAGACAGCATTTTGCAACAATCGCCGATCGTGCTGATTCTGATGGTACATTTGGGTTTTAGGAAGAACTGACAGCGCAGCGCTGTGAAGGAAGTTGCGCTGGACAGATGCGTCTCGTTTTTAACGGTTTTATCTCAAATATCTTCTTTTTATAATCTTTGGAAGCCGAAATCTAAAATTAAATTAGAATAATATCCCAGATCTAAAGTGAAACCTAGTTTGAATGTTTAGTGCTGTCCTCATTGTCACCCATTAAGCAAGGGCTGTCATGTTGCGCGTGACTGTGGCTCTCGCGCTCTCTCTCTCGCTCTCTGCTCTAGCTCTCTCTCTCTCTCTCTCTTCTGAACTGCGAATAGCAAATTTGCATCACAGATAAATGGTTTAATTAAAATATAGTTTATATATAGAAATGGCTGGCGAGATAAACATGTTCAAGATAACGTCTTAGGAATCCCTCTTCCGTCTCGGTATCTCCCCCGCCCAAATTAAAAGAGGGGAAAAGTTTCTCGTGAGCACAGCGTTCATGACACATAAACATCGGCGAATGTCATTTTTATTTCCCGATGGCCGATGGCTGTTAAAAAGGCAAATATCGGCCGTTACCGATGTTCAGCCGATGCATCGGTGCATCCTGACCTTATAGTAAAGTGTTAACATATTTTTATTGACCTCAACTGAGGGGTACACATTGAATTTGTCATTAAAATGCTATAATGGCCTCACTACAGCAATTGTCAAAACCAACTGACAGTTTAATGTAAACCAGTAACTAATTTGTCATGACAATAGACACTGACATAGATTATGATGTATTGGTTTATGTCAAGGTGTCATTACCAACAAAGTCATATTTGCATTAAAAATGTCATAATTGCACACCCCTTTAAAGTAAAGGGTTACCGTACGTTTCTTCAAGTGCTTTAGGAAGTGAGTTCGACTGCAAAGCACATCAGAACGAAATGATTCACTTAATGTTTCCATTCAGTACTCACTCTGGAGTTCCTTGCTCTCTTTCTTGTGAAATGAAAAGACCTAAGTCTTTGTGCAGTGGCAGTGGCCTGGAAGAACACAATAACACTTGAACACTACCAAAGTCTGGCTGCCTTTTATCTTGAAGCTTTGTGGCCTAACCATAACCTCTCACTCTTTTACTCAATAAGGTGATGCCACCAAGGTGTAAGAGCGTTCAGACTGTCACGACTTGCATTCTATTTTTCTCACACTCATTTTCTTTCTCTTCCTGAGACAGCTACTGAGAAACAGAAAGTACATGTGTAACTTTAGACTTGGGTGCATTGACTACTTATTGTTTGTCCTTGATCTGTTCCGTTAGATTTGGCAGTGACCCTACGCTTTCGTTTGCATACAGCATGTATTATATAAATGCCTTAGAGTGAAAGAGCAAGAAAAACAACAAAGTATAGTTTGCATGTTCACTGAATTTACCAGCTTGAGACCTTGGTTATGCCATGCTTTTAATTCCCTTGAAAGTAATTCGCAAACTAACATTCACTCCATCCTGCAAAATCCATTGGCATTTCACCCTGTTTCCGTTTGTCATAATGGCCACCAGACTTAAAGCCTCTGTACCTATCAGTCTGTCTTTCAGCTTATTAATGTCACTTTGTGTACCTGCCGGGATACAAGGGCTCTGTTTTTTTCCCCTTCTCATCATTTCTTTTTCTTTCTAGTTAGTGTACTCTTCCATGAGTGAGACAGCATGAGACTATAGACACTGGCTCGGGCATCAGGAACTTGCTGATGCATTGCCTTCTTCTCTTTTCTTCTGAGTTCAGTTCAGTTTTTTTAAAGAAAAACTTTTTGGCCAGACTTTTCATTTACAGGAAAACATTTTTTATATAATAGACATAGACAGAAAAAGCCCTGAAAATGGAAAATGGATGATATAAAACCCAGCCTATAAGGTCTGTAAGGTCTAGTTACAATCCAGATTCTATCTAGCTTGGTTCTGGAAGTTTTTTCCTATTTCAATTTCTCCATACACATATTGCAAAAGATAATTCGAATTCTGCATTAAACTAATCTCAATCTAGACCTAATTACATCATTACAAACTTTAATTTGAAGCAGATTTATTTGATTTATTCATGAAAATAATGACAAAGGTAGACATTCTTGAAGGAATGAACAGCTCATCCATTGCATATTACACAATTTAATCAATAATAAAATTACAATATACACAATCAACTAAGTTACTGATAAATACAAAGAACGATTAATTAATCAAATCAAAGCTATCGCTATACACAATGTCTTGAGATAGCTATCAATTAAGAAATTACTTTATTGCGTAAATATATTTTCAGAGACACTTTACAATAAAGTTAATTTGTTAACATTAGTTAATGTATTAAAGTATCAACTTTTGCTGAATATCTTTACTCAACCACATGTCATCCAAGATATCCATGCCATTCTTCTTCAAGTCGAAAGAAATTAAGGTTTTTGATGAAAACATTCCAGGATTTTTCTCCATATAATGGACTGCAATGGGAACCAAACAGTTTAGGTCCAAAAGACAGTTTCAGTGCAAACTACAAACTATTCAATGGGCTTTAAACGATTTCAGGTGATGAATAAGGGTCTTATCAAGCGAACATGATCGCTCATTTAAAAATAAAATAAAGTTTGCATCGAAAGAAATAATATACAAACAAATCTATTATAATATACATGATATGTTTTTGCTTATTTGCAGATCAGAGCCTATAGGTAAATGTCTGAACTTATACTTTCTTATTAGTGCTGAAGAATGAATAACTGACTATGTGTATGACTGTTAATTAGTAGTTACTTCATAGTCATTTTCTTTCTCTGAACCTTAATTTAGTCGATAATTAATAGTAGTTCTTCAGACAGAATTCATTAGCTATTGATTAACTAACAGATACTTAACACAATCATAAACCTGATATTACATACTGATTGCAGTGAATACACATCTTCCTTAGTAGTTAACAGTAGTGAAGTAGTTACTAGAAGAATAATCACCTATCAGTCCCTCAAGTAATTCCTGGATCAATTCTGCAGTAAGTAAGATACAGTATTCTAAAGTGTTACCCTGTTCTTATTATTGCAAGCACCTGTAACATTGTTGGCTCGTTTATGATAAATCATTTGTGTTTTTCCTCATCTGCATGCCACCTCAGATGAAAGCAACTGCTGAACGGTTAAATATAAAAGTACCTTTTATTAGGAAGATATTACAGTAATGCAATTGTGAGTACTGGGGACAGAGTCAACTTACTTTCAAAAGTAACATTCCTAACTCTCGCTTTTCTCTCTACCTCAAGTTTCTCCTTTACAGTCACTGTGCACCGTGACATAATTTAGTGCTCTAGTACCTGTCAGTCCCAAACACCTGAAAACTCTGTAAGACTCCAGCAGCAGTGCAGGAATCCTCGACACGCGTCTCTCTTCATTTCGGACCTGCTGTGTATCCAGCACTGAATATCAACGGTGAGGTGGAGAATTATACTTTGATAAGGTCTTGAAAAAAGATATCTCCTTTAACTGAACAAATCACTGCATCCAAAAACAGCTCTGGAGAGGCCAGAACAGCATGTCAACAAGTTACTTCAAAGAAAGAAAGGCAAAGTAAATGTGAATATTAAAATTTATACTGAATTGTCGAGGCTGATGAGTAGATCTACAATCAATGTTCTGGTAAAAAACAGTTTGTGTTCAGAGCCTGTTTATTGGTTTATTGTTTAAATCATGGCTCGATATGTTCTGCTCTGCTCTGATTGGTCAGATGGCCCAGTCTTTTGTGCTTGTTGTACTGCTGACAGCGCATGTTGGAAACGGCTGTAAGACCGTATTACCATATCTGAATTTCAGCTCTGATTCCTCAGCACTTGGATACACGAGGTGATAGGAACGGTAACAATGGCACCACTGGCAATTCCAGCGTGAGTCTTCAATAATTGGAAGTGGGATGCAAAGTGGATTTGCTTTCACAGTGCAGAAAACAGCATCTTCTCTCCTTAACATGTCGATAACATGAACCAAACTCTTCCAGGCCTCAGTTGCAGCAGTGTTTGAGGACGAATTCGGCATCTAGTTCTTGGCAGGCAGCCATGAAGTCCATAGGCTGGCATTAAGCAAACTTGTTATAGACTGTAGGTTAATGCAAGGAAGTAAGACTGGTAAAAAGACGGTAAACTGCTGGGAGCTGTGGCGTTGCCAGCACCATACTGTAAAAATACGTGTGTTACTGTTTTTGAGATTAAACACTAACCGTATTATCAGCTTAAGTATAAAACTTTAATTTAACAGCTATATGCTCTAACACAAAAACAGTAACACATCGTATAGTTACGGTATGATGCTGGCAACCACAGTTCCCAGTAGTTTACCGTTTTTTTAACAGGATTATTTTTTTTTTACAGAATTGGTTCTTTTTTTGTGGTTCTTTCTTTTGAATTGGTTATTTCTCTATTTATTGTGACTTTGATCTTTTGAAACTTTGCAGACCTTTTACATTCGTAAGCCATTATACTACAAACTACATTGAAGGTAATACCTGAAAAAGCATAATAGGGTCACTTTAAGGAGGAACCTGAAACAAATTCTACACCAGAATGTCATAGAGACTGGGCTCTTTAGACTTGTGTCAGCCAGCAACCATCTGTCCTGGTACAAATAACCTAGAAACCATATTTCAGTGAGGAAAAAACAAACAAACACATTGAACGTCTTAGAAACAACATAACAAAACCCTGGCAACCATCCACAACACTGTTATTCTAATCGTTCACATATTTGTATGCATCAGTAACAGCATATGAATGGGAGAAAAACAATAACGGTTGAATGCAAGTTATTTCCCAATCTGCTAATTTGAGCCTACAACCTGCAGTACTGCATGCTCTTGTAATAGTGAATGCTCTGGCAGTCTAGCTGCCAAAAGTAGCAGTGTTCCAGACCACAGCCCTCTCTCTCTCTCTCTTACTCTTTCTGCTGCCAGTCATATTTCATGAAGGTTCCATTTTGTATGAGATTCCATGCAGAGGTGAATTCTAAAGCAATACATATCTTAAATTAGTCTATTTCAATTGATAAAGTGAGAACAGTATAGGCTTGTTCACTTCGCTGAAGCAAATCCTATAAAGCATTGTGACAAGTTCGATTAAAAAAATCCATCCCAGTTGGCAGACAAAGCAGAGAGAATGTTGAATGTAATTTCTTTAATGCGAAATGTAGCAATTGTTATAGACTTTTTTTAAATCTCATTATTGACCTTTTTTTTACTCTTTTTGTGTTGTTTATTTGTATGTGTGTATGAGACGAGGATCATTTAATTAAGTTAGCATCATTGTGACAATCTAGTGAAATCAAATATAGTGAGCTGAAAATTGTAAAATTTCTTAGCATGACCTACAGTAGACAACCAAATCCTCATCATGAGAATTGCTGCCAATAAAAAAGTATTTCATCATCAGCCTCTTATGAATATCAATGGTGGGTTCAGGTACAAAGATGGCAATATTCAAAATCCTTGTCTGAACATGTTTTGCCCCATGTTCAGAAAAGGATTTTGATCAATCAAAATTGATTTATTTTTTTTTATTTAAAAAAAAAAATCAATCAATCCATCAATCACAGTGTTGTAGTCAGGCACCAGCTCACTTGAGTCCGAGTTCGAGGCCAAGACCAAGAGTTCGAGTTCGAGTTCAGACTAGACTAAAGAAGTCTGAGTCGGTCTAGATTTTAGACCAAGAAGAGTCTCCAGTCTTAACTTTAGACTTTAGACCAAAGAAGTCGAGTCTCAGTCTTCACTTTAGACTCAAGAGAGTTTGAGTCTAAGTTTTAGACTCTAGACTAAATAGAGTTCTAGTCTCAAGAATTTAGACTAAAAGAGAGCTTTGAGTCTCAGCTCGATACCCGAGACCAAAAGAGCTCAGTCCAAAGCCTAGACTTTAGACTCAAGAGAGTTCAAGTCCAAGCTCTAGACTTTAGAGACTAAGAGAGCTCGAGACTTAGACCAAAGAAAAGTTTCGAGCCCGAACTGCCGAGACTCGAGACTCAAACAGACAGCTTCGAGTCCAGAGTCTAGACTCGAGACCAAGAGAGTCGAGTCCGAGCTTCAAGACTTTAGACCAAGAGTTCGAGTTTTGAGACCTTAGACCATGTAGAGTGTTCGAAGTCCCAGTTCTAGACTTTCGCCAGACTCAAGATACAGTTCAGAGTCCAAGTCTTAGACTCTAGACCGAGACAGTTCGAGTTCTCGAGTCTGAGACGCAAAGCAGAGTTCGAGACCGTGAGCTCGAGACTCGAGACCGATGAGAGTTCGAGCCCGAGACTCAAGAGAGTTCGAGCCGTCAGTACCAAGAGAGTTCGAGCCCGACACCAATAGAGCTCGAGCCCGAGACTGAAGAAGACTTCGAGCCCGAGACCATAGAGTTCGAGCCTCGACACCAAAGAAAGAGTTCGAGCCTGTAGACCAAGAGTTCAGCGTCACCAGCCAGAGTTTGAACCTAAGACCAGAAAGCGCTGAGCGCCAAGACCAAAGAGTCCAGCCCGACACCAAAAGAGTTCAAGACCAAGCAGAGAGTTTGAGTCCGAGTCGAGACTCGAGACCAAAGAGAGTCGAGTCTCAGCTCGAGACCAGACCAATGACAGTCCGAGTTCCAAGTTCTAGACTCAGACTCAATGAGAGTCCAAGTTCTAGAGAGACTTTAGACTCTAGAAAGTCTCGAGTCTAAGCTCGCAGACCATAGAGAGTCGAGTTCGAGTTCTGACCGAGACTAAAATAGAGTCGAGTCCTAGAGTCTAGACTCTAGACCAATGAGAGTTTCTAGTCTGAGTTCGAGACTCTGAGACTAAAGAGAGTTCAAGCTCCAGCTTTAGACTTAGACTAAGAGAGTCTGAGTTCCGAGCTCGAGACTGAGACCAAAGAGAGTTCGAGTCCGAGATGTACATTGAGACCAAGAGAGTCTTTGAAGTCTAGCTCTAGACTCGAGACCAAAGAGGGCTCGAGTCCGAGTTCTAGACTTTAGACTCATAGAGAGTTCGAGTCTCGAGTTCTAGACTCGAGACCGAAGAGAGTTCTAGTTCTGAGTCTTAGACCTAAGACCAAAGAGAGTTGAGTCTGAGCTTGTAGACTCTAGACTCAAAGAGAGTTCGAGTCCGAGCTCGAGACTCGAGACCAAAGAGAGTCGAGTCCGAGCTTGAGACCTTGAGACCAAAGAGAGCTTCGAGTCCTAAGCTCGAGACTCTAAGACTAAGACTGAGAGTCTGAGCTCGAGCTTTGAAAGACTCTAGACCAAAGAGAGTTCGAGTCTAGCTCAAGACCAAGAGAGAGTCTCGAGACCAAAAGAGAGTCTGAGTCCGAAGTTCGAGACCGAGACCAAAGAGAGTCAAGTCCGAGTTCGAGACCTAAGACCAAAGAGAGTTCGAGTCCAGAGCTCTGAGACTCGAGACCAAGAGAGCTTGAGTCTAGAGTTCGAGACTCTAGACTGAAAGAGAGTTCGAGTCCAAGCTGGAAGATCCGAGACCAAGAAGACAGTTCTAGTTCGAGTTCAAGACTCAGAGAGGTTGAATAGACCTAAGGTTGGGTCTCAAACCGAGACTTAACCAAAGATATCTTCAAGAATATGTAAAATATTTGGTGGTAACAATAAAATTGGCACCATACTCAAACAGTAAACCAAATATACCATGGAATCATGTACACTGTAATGGTAAAAAGGCCACATAGTGGTGTAAAGGTAATTTTATTATAATTATGACTTACAATTATTACAATCAGTAAGTGCTCTTTCACATAACATTACTGCACACAAATTCTGTGTGGCTCTTATATGCAAACTGAATTATGGATGATAAGGCAGACATTTTCAATACATAGTTGAGCTAGAGGCTCCACATCACATCTGACCTGGGTCCTGCTGCATTTGCTGTGCCGCGAACGTTATAGTCTCAAGTCATGCGCAGTTGCGCACAAGAAAGTCAGAAATCATTGGACATGTTTCAATCAAACAACAATTTAAAGAAATATTAACATACAGTAAGAATCATGATATATTTTGAATGGGACTTGAGTGGACTCAGGAATAAGTTTGAGTCCTAATATGTTCGAGGTTGAGTACATTTAGAGGATTGAGACTATTTAAATGAAGGACTCTAGACCAAGTCCGAATACACAACACTGATCCATCCATCCATCCATCCATTAACCCTTCCTTCATTCCTTCCTTCCATGCTTCCTTCCTTGTCAAAATATATGGTTTCAAAACCCCTATTTCACCACTAGTTTGGCCTTTTTTTAAATACCCGGAATCCTGTTCCACATTTCCCCAGTAGGCTACTCACAAGTGTTATGAAGGCAGGTCCACTTCCAGGTCTCACAACCTTGCCGTAAAGGTGCTTTACAGGTTTATTCACAGATTAGCTTCGGCCCTCTGACATGTATGATTAACCCAAAGGAAGTGCTGCTTGATGTGGAAGTTGTTTTTCCCGCAGGCCAGAGAAGATCAATAGTCTTTGAAGTATGTTTGTGTGTTTGTTGGGTGTGTGGGCGAACAGGCTTTGCAGGAGAAATCAGACCTGTAAAGTAGTCTGATGTTGGCTTGTTCTGATATCTGACCTCTGGTGAAGTGCTACCGATCTTTCACTAAATCCCTACATATACATGTGCATTTGTTTGCATTTGCATACATTTCTGGATGTGTGTGTGTGTGCATGCCCGGAGCATGTGTAGGTGTGTGTTTTGCTGTATGCAGGCCCTCTGTATTCCTCCACTGGATCATTAGAGCAAAACTTAGACCTGCTCTCAATGTGTCCCAGATGATTCCTTTGACTGATATATAAATTGATGTACACACTTCTTTACATTCTATTTTAAAGTATTTGTAGTTTCTTTCTAGTCTCTGGTTTTCTGCTCTGAAAAATATGATTAGGATCTTTGTTCATCATTGAACCACCCTGGTGAAAAAAATCATAATCAGTGTTATATTTTAATCATTATTGACATTCTTAAAACAAGATAAAAAGTAAAAGAAAAGCTTAAAGTACTTTTTAAGTACTAACTTTTTTTTAGTAATACCCAACACACACACACAGACCAGTATTTTGTGTCAGATTTATTTTGCCAATGGGTTAGAGTTTTTTTTTATGTAGTGTATATATAAATTGTATCCTTTGCAGGTTTGTTTCTTAAGTAAATGTATCTTTATATCTATTTAAGCTGTTTATATATTTTGTTGGGGATCCATGATCCATCCTTTTGTTCATTGCTGCCTTTTTTACCCTGAGTTTTGCTATCGTTTTGTATTCAGCCATCTGTAACTCTAAGATCAATATTCCCAGTCAAAAATGTTCTTTTACTGTCGTGTCAACTGAACTGAATGTATGTTGTGAGTCATCCTGTTTTGGCGTGAGATTGGGTAGTTCTTTTATGTTTGTAACGCAATTTAATAACACACAATAGTGCGTTTACATTTATGTATCCTTCATTTAGCAGATTCGGTTGCCCACAGAAAAAGACAATAATTTTGGAAAAATGAAAACACAAAAGATTAATCACAAGAAGCCAGCAATTTTAACAATGCCACAATACAAACATTTGATTAAATGTCAATTCACAATCCAGTTCTTTTTGAATGGGAGGACTGATGTGAATAGAGTGTTGAAAAAGAAACAAAAAGACTGATTGATGGACAAATGCAAGCACAGATGGCCAAACAGACGCACAGAGGCAAAGTCCGGCAGACAGATAGACGGATAGACAGATGGATAGATGGATAGATGGATAGATAGATAAATGGATAGATGGATAGATGGATACAGTAGATGGATGGATGGATGGATGGATGGATGGATGGATAGATGGATAGATAGATGGAAAGATAGATAGATGGAAAGATAGATGGAAAGATAGATATATTATGTATTTTTTTAAAGTACCACAAGTACCATTTTTTGGAAATCAGAAAGTCCATAGTTTCATTCATTGCTCCATTCATTCGCTAAATGTCATGTCTATTCAATTCAGTCTATTAAATATCGATATTGCATAATTTTTCAGCTCTGCAAACACATGCACAAACAACAGAAGTAACTTAGACAAGAGACATATTAGTTTAGCCACTAATCGCAGTTTCATAGAGTGATGGAGACATTATTGAAAGGTCGTTGTGACCGTTCATCCGTTCAGAATTAGCTTACTGTCGGGCTGTTTTCGCACGCGTTCAGTCCATTCAGGAGCGAGCGCCCGTCTGTCTCACTGCGCGTCTTATTGGAGCTCACCGCGCGGTGGCACCGTGCGTCAGCCCCCTCCGCGCGCGCCGCACTCTCCGATCCGCTGCTCATATGATGCTGGAGATCTTCAGCGCATCGGGCCGGTTCCTGGGCGGCATTCAGCGATGACAGTTTGATCTCTCACGAAAACCGGTTTGCACCCTCGTACACATCGGAGCTTTACGCACAGCATGGTTCGTTTAGACCAAACGGCACAGTGGCGCACTGAAATGGGACTTGGAAAGTTACTTATGCCGAATGAAGCTTATTCTTACATCTGGGCGGACTCAGTGAGCGGGAGGTTCTTCACTGCAAAAGACTCGTCTTGGGGATAACAACAGCAACGAGCCTGGGGCAGAGACTAACTTTTGGTTATTGGAATGAGAATAACACAGCATTATTGATTTTGAGCGAATTATCACCCGTCTAATCACATTGTGGGAGCCGTTATCAACTGTTCGTGAGCTAGAAGCGTTTGCGCTCTGGATTGGGAATATAATTTATTGATCAAACATTTAAGTAAATTCATTAGAGTAGAGACAGTGGATACAAAGGGGAAAAGTAAATGTGATCACTGAAAAATCAATATATCTGTGCACTGGAGTCGTAAACTGTGCATGCGTAATTGCGCAAAGTTTTAATCTGAACAAACTCGCACCTACAACGGAGTTTACCGATATTCAAGTTTGAGACATAAATGTGAAGGATTAGTATTTTACTGAGTTGCACGACCCCGCTTCTTTGAGCAAAGACGCGTCAGAGACACTCGAAATTACGCGCACAACTGTGGCTGGACTGTGGAGGAGCAACATGTACCCGGCGTACCGGACAAACGCGTTCTCTCCATCTGCTTATCTGGCAATGTGTGGGAATTCGGGAAAAGCGAGAAAGAGACCCTGTTGGATTGTAATATTGCTGTCGGTGATCCTACATCTGGCGTCAGCACAAGGTAAAGAGTGCTTGTTTAAGTTGGTGTTTAAAGGCTGGAAGTTAACTGTCTCCATAGTTGTACTATCATTTAACCTCCGAGTTTTGTATTCGGGTACTAACAGTTTGAAAGCAAGGTGTCTTAAATGATAAATTGTAATATATGCAGATGAATTGACCATTTTCAGCGGCCAATTAAATGAGAACCTTATGTTATTAATGCACAAAATATCTTGCACTATGTGAGATATGTGTCATGCAGCTCTGCTTGCTCTCTTTCTCTTCTCATTTATCTCTCTTGTCTCATGGAGACACTGTACAGCAGTGGTTGACAATCCTAGAGGTATCTACCCTCAGCACTGCACATTTTGGCAGTGTCCCCTCCATCCCTGACACACTCGATTTTAAGGCTTGGAAGCCTATAATGATTGTAAGATATAAATCAGGTGAGTTAAATAAGGGAGACCTCCAAAATGTGCAGACTACGCGAGTCATCCAAGACCAGAACACACATGCTGTCTTTGCAATCACAAATCTGCATTTAGAAGTGTAGTAAAGTTCATACCACATGCAGCAACTGTATATACATGACATGGTCACGTTAAATTAACCAAAGCCAATTAATAAGTGTAGATTACCATCAAAATGAATGAAGTTATGCCTTATGGCTGCACATAACGAGAACACTCACTTAGAAGAGTGTTTGTGCATGTTCATAATAAATAGATTATACTTTATATGCTGACAGATTGTGAGATGATTGATTATTTGTCATGGGGACTTGCAAAAAGTGCATGTAGGCATATAACTAAACATACACTTATAGATTAGAATGAGCACCGAGCCCCATTTCAATAAGAAAAAAGAACGAAATCTTCTGAGTGCAAGGCATTTTAACTGGCCACTTGTGGTAATTTGCCTCTCTTTTCAGCTGATAGCCTCAAGCGGGGGAAAATTGTTTTCGTCGTAAATTTTGCAGACAGCAGGCGAGTAACAGAAGCTCGCATGAGCAGTCGCTTCCATTCTGCCTGGAAAAGGATAGAAGCAATATACTCAAATCCCTCGTATGGTGAAAAGAATATATATTGGCTGGGTGGGCGATGATGGATCAAATGAAAATGTCTACACAGGTGCACAAAATGTTTTAGTATCTCCTAATATTTTTTTTCCCCAATATATCGTCCCCACTGTAATGCAATGCAGCTGAAACGTATTACTAAAAAGTTTCTCTCATCTTGCCGGTTTTCTCCAAGCGTAGCTAGGCTGCTTAGGTAGTAGTTATGCAAGCACAGGTGGGAGTGTTGGGAATGCGTGATGGCTGCAAACACTAAGCCCTGGATCGGGAAATAGGCTGTTCTGTAATGCTGCCAAGGGAGTAAACCGTGGCAAACTAGGACGTGCCATATATCCATCATTCATGAGTGTATGCTGTCCAATCTGACATTTACAGTAGAGTGATAACTTGCACATTGGGAGGATTAGGGGGTACCAGCTTGTGTATTTATGCGTGGAAGGAAAACAGAGCAAGAAGAGCAGAGAGAGGAAAGTGCGTGTGCTATACTAACCTGCTCTATAATGATCTGTGGCATCGGTTGATCTGTTCAAGTTAATTGTCTCTAACCTCAGGTTCTTCAGGAACGTCAGGGACTCTCACCTAAACATCATTAAAACTGATTCCCACCACAGCACTTATGAAGCTCTCTGAATCTTGCAGAGGTTTTAATGAAAGATTCTTTGAGAAACTCCCATTCGTTAGCTAGAAAAAGCCCCCATGTGAGATGAAATTGGGAATATTACCTAAACAGAACCATGAGGTCTTTATATTGACTTCCTCTGTACAAACTACGTAAATAAGTGCCTTAAGGAAATAGTTCAACTTAGAATTTAAATTCAGTTGACACTATTTACTCACCCTTATGTCATTGCAAACCTGTTCGCTCTTATTTTATCCATACAATGCAATGCAATAAAAAAAAAATTCTATTTAGCAACAGTTCATAGTGGTTATGGGCTGTTATGCTCCAAAAACCACTATAATAGCGCCATAATATGTGCCTATATATTCCAAAGGTGCATCTGAAATCACTACTACATTTGATAATGTTAAAAAGTGTGTATGAATGTGTGTAGTATGAATCAAATCCAAACATACTACATGCGTCATGTTGGCATCATCATATGGCCAATGGAGTCAGTTGTGTCACTTGACATTTCAACAAAAGTATACATCGTCCATGTTCTATTTTATGGATACTACGAAATTCGAACATATGGACACACTTGATTTTAGTGTCCTTGTTGCACGTGTTACATTTAGTTACTATAGTAATAAATAAAAAGCATAAATCCTAACCCTTCCCCTATGGTAAGTGCAATTATATTACACAGTACTTAAAGGGATACTCCACTTTTTTGGAAATAGGCTCAATTGACAACTCCCTGAGTTTTACCGTTTTCTAATCCATTCAGCCGATTTTCTCATATTTTAGAAGAATATCAGTAACCAGGCAGTTTCTGGTCTCATTGACTACCATAGTATATATTTTTATTCATTTTAAATATCAGAAAATTGGCTGATTGGTTTGAAAACACTAAAACTCAAACTGTTTAACTCTGGGAGACTCTAAAATGAGCCTATTTCCAAAAAAGTAGAGTATCCCTTTAAATGTATAATTACACTGTAACACAGACACGATTCAACTAAAGTGCTACCAAACATAATACCCATTTCACTTACCTTTTTTGCCTAATATAGCATGGATGCATGTCTAATCACAAAATTTAGACTGAACTTCCACTGATATTCCCTGATAATCATTATTCCTACCATGGCTCACACAGCAACTGATATTCACAAATATATAATGAGCCACAGCAAAGATACATGAAAGTTTATCAGTAACCACTGCAGTAAGTTAGAGGAAAAAATCAGATTAAAAGTGCAGTCACATTTACTATTGTACAGCAAAATTTGGGCAGTCATTTCAACAGGAATCCATGTGATGGCTTAATAGGGAGTATTGTGTGAGGGTGCCACACAGATTTCACTCATGTTCAGATTCATGTGGAATCACCATGTTGACCAACAGAAAGCTGCTTGCTTTAAAAGTGACTTCTTTGTGAGGTATTGACAATGGATAATGGACCTTTTCATGTGAAATTTCACACCGTAACAGCTTTTATCGCTTGTTGTCCCATGCCTGGTAATGACATGGTGTTGGACTAAATGCAAACAAGGCATAATCGTCCTGACATGACTTGTTTTATTTTGAGTGGACTCTGATATGACACCAAATCTGTCATTAAGTTAGCAAACATGGAGCTGTAGATCTGCAGAGCCTTGCCAAGAGACCATAATACACTCCAGCACATCCAACACATTGATCAGGACCCCTCTGTCACTTTTTAACACACTGTACAACTTTAGCATCATTTTTGAGGAGAATGGAGTTCAAAGCATGTATGTGTAAATTTAGCTTTGTTAGCATGTTGTTCAACCGTGTGTTTCTCACTTGAGGTTTCAGAAGGAATTTATAGAGTATGGCAGGGTTAAGATGGACACTTTGCAGAGCATATTCTTATATGCATACTCTTATTCATCATCGCCGCCACAACAGTGAACTGGAAAACTGAATGTCATCCGTTGCTTGACTGCAGTGTTTGACACTGATTAGGGGTGGTTGTGATGTGAAGATGCTCTTCAACCGAAGGCCTAGTTGTTGATGCGCTGTCTGATTCTCCGAGTGCTTAAATGCCCAAAATGGCGCATGTGAAGCACTTTTTCTGTCAGTTATAGCTAACATTTGGCTTCTCTTTCTTTGACCTTTTCCCAACCTAAAAAAAGTTAGACAAAGAACGAAAGTTCAGCTTAGGATATTTCAAGTTTGGAAGTAGATTTTGGACTTTTTGTAAATCAGGACTGACTGATGTATTCATGGGGTCTGACCTTGGCAACTCCCTGAGATTTCAGCGATGGCCTGTTAAGTTGCTTACTCTCGACACTTAGGAAACCAGTTCGCATGAACAGACATAGCGTCCTCATTGCTTTTTCATAAATACGAATCACCTAAAAACGAAGAGACTGAGGGTAGGAACTATTGATTAAGTGTCTTTTCCTTTACTCATTCTTCCTGAATCTTCTCCGCAATGTTAAACTGGGCAGGTGTGAAACTCCCTGTCGGGTCAGCTTGTCTCTGGATGGGGGCCGTTGCTTTCTTCGGACATACTGTTGCTGTGGGCAATGCCTCAGGCCTTTTCAGTGCCAGAATACCAATTGGATGTAGGGGCTTGATGTTACCTCCTGATGACTGCTCTAGTGGTCCGCATGAGTGGCTCAACTTCAAATCAAAAGTGAACTTATCACTCAGCTCATGACCAAACATATTTCAGACACCTGAAAATACTTTCTCATAATTCAGACACCACAGATAATACATCCAGTCTGAGTACAGTAGGGTTGGAAGTGGAATTTACTCAATTGCATTTCAGGGAAAATTCAACAGGTCATGGCTTTCTAAGGAAATAAAGTTTTTCTCTACCCAGGTAAATAGATGAAATAAAACTTTTTTTTAAATGTACACTGAACGTTCAAAAGTTTGGACTTAGTGAAAAATATTGTTGTTGTTTTTTTTCCAGTAAGACACTAAATACATTTAAAATGCAACAAAATATTTCTATTTTAAAAATATTTGAATATTAAGCAGTTTTCATCACAAAAATATCTTACATTTGACAATATAATAGTTGATGTCAGCAAATGATGTCCTAAAGCATGGCTTTTGACAGAAATGTCCAGCTTTCTGTGTTTTCACTGTTATACTGTCAGGGGCGCTATGACGCATCTTCTGACAAATCTCCAGATCAAAACAGAGTCGAAAAAGAAGCAGAAACAAGGGCTGAATCCAAAATTGCCTCCCCTAAACCCTCATCTTCTATTCCCTACATTAGTCCACTAATACTGTTCACTTGAAGGAGTGGATGAAAACAGAGAGCGAATTCGGACAGGCGTTGAGCGGACATTGTTGTTTTCTCGTTATTGTGGTGCAATGTGGTGTAGAATGAGTGCACTAAATAATGTCCACTATGGTTTCAGGCACCACTACAAATGGCTGCCCACTCCAAAATAGCGCCCTATTTCATTGTGTAGTGGGCGATTTCACAATTGAGCCGTGCAATATCATGGCTGCATCCAAAAACTTAGGTGGCTGACTTGTTGCCTCGCTTCCTTATAGGCAATGACTCTGCAGGCAACGTTAGCACACGAAGGTACCTCACAAAACTGATTATCGGACAGACTTCTAAGGTAGCGTAACCTTAATGATCAACAGCAATATAGAGTGATCTTTGGTGGGAACTAAACAAATATTTAATTACTACTGTAGTCTTTTTCCCTAGAAAATTACATCAGAAGAGGAAAATGTTGTTCAAAAACGTGCATATATAAATACCAACTGAGCTGCAACCACAATGTTCAGACGCCATCTTTATTTTTCTATCCTAACTGTCACAGAATGGAACTTGTGGATTGTGGAATATCTAAGACAGCGAAGGATATATCTATGGTGCCTTCAAAAAGTGATCATATGAAGGTATCTTAGGAGACATGAAGTGAAGTTACCATTGGATTTGGGCGTGCCTTGATGCCTTCCTACCTTGGAATGCGTCCTCCGAAGGCAGCATTTATCAGTTTTTGGATGCAGCCCATATGTTAGAAGATCCAAATGCAAAATTGCACAATCATCAACATCAAAACTGCCTAAGTTTACCAAATGAAATGTCCACCGATGATGAGCTTGGACTGTGCAAGCTTTGGGGGTGTCGTTGGACTCGACCTACTCCATCTATGTTTTGAACTCCTTCCTGAATCTGATACAAAAACGCAATTTTCTCAGCTTTTTGCTCAAAGTTGCTTTTTTTAATAAAAC
>JAQIUQ010002570.1:342500-412500 GCA_030378365.1 Hybognathus amarus | reverse complement strand
CCTGGATTGTTGCATCTTTTGCAATACCTATTTGGCCAACACTGCTCCAATATCAGCTAATAGAGATTTCAGATAGATCCAGGGTGAGTTTACAGCATGGTGCCATAGCAAAACCCTTTTCGTTCCCAATAGTACTTTAGAAAACCATCTATGTACTGATCATTTAAAGTACTCAAAACAATCAGTTGTTCTAGATAACTTTTTATGCTTGAAATCATCTAATAATAACAGTGTGTTGCATCATTCAGAATCAAATTGAGGATTTGAAGCAATTAGGATTACAATGAATGTAAATGAAAGATAAACTTAAGTTTATAAAAACCCTTTAATTTTTATTGGCTGGATGGATGGGTGGATGGGTTGCTGGATGGTTGGTTTGGTGGATGGATGGATGGGATGGATGGATGGATGGATGGGTGGGTGGATGGGTGGGTGGATGGGTCAGTGGGTGGATGGATGGATGGAAGGGTCGGTGGTTGGGTGGCTGGATGGGTGGATGGATGGGAGGGTGTGGATAGATTGATGGGTCGTGGGGGGTTGGATGGATGGTTGGAGGAATGGATGCATGGAAGAGTTGGTGGTTGGGTGGCTGGATGGATGGATGGTTCGGAGGAATGGATGGATGGGTTGGTGGATGGATGGATGGGTCTTTGGATGGGTGGATGGATGGATGGATGGGCGGATGGATTGGGTCGGGTGGGTGGATGGGTGGGTGGATGGATGAATAAATGAATCCAATGATTTCTAGTAAATCATTCATAATTACAAGCAAGTTTGACATTATAACCCAAACAGAATCAGAATGACAATTTAATCGACTCAGGAACATCAAGGCTCTAAACAAATAGGTTGATCTAAAGTTTTATTTACATTGCTAATTTAATAAGATAATAACAAAATGGCCATCTCAAGCCACGTCATCTCAATGGTGTGCACCATTCATTAATTAAAATTTAGAATGTGAGCAATTAGCATTAACATAGCATTAAATGTTAATACAATAAAATAAATATTTTATTGACCAGCAAAGCTTGTCAAGGCAAATTTGAAATGTTTACTCGTTTTAGAAAGTTTATAAAAACCCTTTAAGTAGGCAATCCGTACACTTCCACTTGTATGATCCCCGACTGTACGAGCCTCTGCGGGAATGTTGGCCATTATCTGCGACACTGTGGAGCCCATAACTCTTTAATGCAGTATTTAATGCAGAAAATCAGATGAACATACCTCCGCGTTGCTCCGGAGAATGCCGCACTCAAGTACTCGTTCAGTGGGTAATAGTCAATGGAATCCCAGGCCTTTTAAAGCACAATTATGCAAAGCGTGCGCAAGGCACTTTTGAAGTGGTTTACCAAAGTCAGACAGAGCGTATGGTGGTATGCTAATGAGCATGCAGAGTGACACGTTGTTCATGAGGCCTTTGCGTCTTACACTTTCAAGCAGCGAGCTGTGTACTTTGAATAGAAATGCTATTTGATCTGTGCATAAGGTGCCACCTCTGAACCCAGTAATTGTTGCTCCATCACGGTGCTTGGGTGAACGGGTGTGTGAATGCGTCTTAATAACATAGAAAATCCAGTAATCTTAAAATTCTTGGGAATAATTGGACCTGTAGCTTGCCTCATGGGATGATGCCACGTACTGTATTCCCTCAAGCGTTAATGATCTCGATTCAAGACCAGAGGCGCACAGCTCTAACACAGAGGGGGTGCAAAGCATTCAAACCACAAAATGCCATAAGTCGTTAGAAGTGTGTTTGTGTGAATAATTCCATTTTGTTCCTTTTTACATATATTTTTTTTTTAGCTTTCTGCTATTTTGTTTATAAATACAGTGAGAAGAGAGACTAGAAACATTGGGGAGAATAGAAGGTGGGATGGGACACAAACTAAAACATTTTAGTTTCATTATTTTTAGAAATGGTCAGGTTAATTTATCATACTGGCTAATATACAGGGGTTGGACAATGGAACTGAAACACTGGCCAATGTTGGAGGTTTCACATCTATATGCCTGGTGGCCAATTTTCAGAGTGAAGCACGGGGTGATCAGTGATGGTTTGCTCTGCAATATCATGACAATCCTGACTGTGTTTGATGGACACGAGTCAAAAATCATGAGCTGGAGGATCATGAGCACCTGATGCTCAAACCGCATATCTGCATGATCATGCACCAACACACACAAGACTTGTGACAGAAGGGTTTGATGAAGATGAAAGTGACGTTGAACATCTCCCATGGTCTGCACAGTCACCAGATCTGAATATTATTGAGGTGTCAGAAAACGTTTTCCTCCACCAGCATCATATAGTGACCTGGACACTGTTCTGGAAAGGAACGGATCATAATCCCTCTGGTCACTGTGAAGGACTTCGATCTGTCATTCCCAAGATGAATTGGTGCTTTATTTGGGTGCAAAATGAGGCCCTCACCATCCTAATAAATGATTGTGTTGTAAGACCAGGTGTTTCAGTTTCATTGTCCAACCCCTGTAAATAAGACCTTGTTGAAATTGTAAGAATGATTTTCGATAGTCTTAGTAGTATCAATACAAAAGGACTGGAAAAAACAAACCAATCACATGTTTTGGATGCTATACTATGTTATAAGTGTAGTGAAAACATGGCAAGTTACTGACCTAACCAGGACAACATGAAATTGTTCCGAGGGTTAGTTTCTAGAGTAGTATGTATGTTTGAACATTTGCAGAAATGGATGAAAAATAATGGTTATATAAACTTTTTTTCTCTTGAAAGTCTCTTCAGGTAAGAGCTTTCTGCTACATGGTCAAGTATAAATGTGAACATGTGACATGTGACAAGCTTCTGGGTTGAACTCGATAGAAGTGTACGTGAGGTTTTTCGTCACACTGCGCTGAAGATTAGTCTATGTGGTAAGGGGACATGGCACACAACCCGAGGCATGTGGTTGTGTGTGTGCATACAGTATGTGTATCAATGAGCATATGGTGCCTGCCACTCTCTCCATGAAGATGCCACCTCTCACCAGCACAGAGGGGCTTCATCAATCAATGCCACGGAGCAGAAGACACTCGCTAGGGGAAGCCCGATCAATTCCTGCGGGTACACGCCTTAGTCTCCCAATTCTCTCCACCTCTTTCTCCGGCCCCTTTGAGGGCTTATTTACCCATCCGCCTTTGGAAATAATAAAACACTTTTCCTTCTGGATTAATCAACTGTAACCATATGTTCCCAATGAAATTACAGTGCAGTTTGGGCCACTGAAAACAGCTGTTGCCATTTTGAAAGAAAGAATAGGGATGTGGAAGTGTAATTGCCATAACTTTGATTTGTTGGGTGCTTCACTTTGATTTGTGAACACATTGTGGGTTTTCGCATGCTAGCAGAATGGAGGCGATGAAAACAACATTGTGTCCATAAAGAAACTGGCATTTGTGTTAAGTGTGTTAAGATGACCAATAGTGTTACTATGGTTATTATCTTCTACAAAGGTGATTATTTCTCAAATTCTACAGTTGATCCGATGATTGTTTGCAAAGCTCCACAGGTTGTCAGTGAAATCTTTCTCTCTAATCCCCAGGTAATTGAGGTGGTGTTTCTGAATATCTATCCTGTCATATTCACCAAAAAACAGGAGATTGGTAGCATTAACAAGGTTTCCTTGGAAACCTGCCATTGCACTCTTAGAAAAAGGGTTCATTGGGGTTCAATATATGAAGCATGTGAAGTTATTTTCTCAACTACAAAGAACCTTTTATGCTAAAAAAAGGTTCTATAATGACAATGGTTCTAACTATTCATTCATATATTACATTATTCTGCAACATTTTGTAGTTGTAATTAAATTGTTTATTAAACTGTTGTAGTAACTTAATATCACATTTTAATCATTCTGATTTTTGGAGGAGAAAAACTGAAATGTATGATATTGATTAACTACATAAAATGATATAAATATATACATTTTCTAACCCCCATATCTTGAATTTTGTGATCATTCACATGTATGTAAATACATTTTAGGGTCTTGATGTTTGTCAATAATATGAAACATGTAATCCAGAAAGGATAAAACAAATGATAATGAATGAACCCAAAAGGTTCCATATAGAATCTTTTTCCTGGTTACAAAGAAACCTGAAGGGTTCTTATTATTGAACCCTTAAAAGGGTTCTGTATAGAACCATTTAGGGGTTCCAAATACGTAGCGCTAAGGTTCAATGGAACCTTTTCTTCTAAGAGTGTGTGTGTGTTATATTCAGTGGAACATTTGCTAAATATTTATACTTTTGAACTTTCTATTCATCAAAGAATCCTAAAAAATATATGAATCACGTTTTACATTCCAAACATTAAGCAACACAATTGTTTTCAACATAGATGATGAGAAGAAATATTAGTTGAGAACCAAATCAGCATATTATTGATTTCTTAACGATCATGTGAGACTGAAGACTGGAGTAATGATGCTAAAAATTCAGCTTCAACATTACTTAAAATGCAGCATTTTTAAACATAACAGACTGATTTCAAAAACATTTAAAATGTGCTATGGATGGATGGATAGATGGCCAATGCAATCTGATTCAGTGAATAAAAATTAGGGCTGTCAAGCGATTAATCACGTCCAAAATAAAAGTCTGTGTTTACATATTATATGTGGGTGCACTGTGTATAATTATATATATATATATAGATAGATAGATAGATAGATAGATAGATAGATAGATAGATAGATAGATAGATAGATATAGAAATACACACACATGCTTGTATAAATTTAAGAAATATTTTCATGTATATACTGTATATAGATTTATATATAATTTACATTATATATATATAAATATAAATATTTTGTATAAATTTTTTTTTTCTTAAATATACATGCATGTGTGTGTATTTAGATAGTGTGTGTATATATATAATTAGTGCACCCACATATTATGTAAACACAAACTTTTATTTGGGATGTGATTAATTGCAATTAATCGTTTGACAGCCCTAATAAAAATATAACTAACCTAAAAATAACTAGCCTCACTTTAAGAACTAAAACTTAAATGACAGCAATAGTAAGATGACAGGTTGGCAGTTGTACCAGACTGATATAGCTGTTCTGTGCGACGTGTACAACGATGGTCGTTCATTCTCATTGGTTTTCCACTAAGAAGCGTAGTGGCGTGGTGGTCCTCCATCCATCTTGATTTGTCAATAGCTACAATTTTAATTACACTTGAGTGCTGTCAGCCTGCCATGCTGGATTGGGGAAGAAAGATCGATCTGCTCTTTCTAATTGATTAATTGCCCCGCTGATGAGCAATCTCTTCTTCCTTTTTACAGTCCTTGTCATGTCCGTCCACTAAAGCAAAGGCCGTATACTGAGGGGACCTCTCTGTATTCTGGAGTCGAGGCTTGTTTTACAGTGTTTTGTGCAGCGATGCGAGCAGTTTTGTAGGAAATGAACGCTGGGACCAAACAACAGTACATCACTCTGGTCATTACATGGCAGTTATGGTGGGTGCAGATAGTGGGGACCGCAGCCCAAAAACGGTTTTACACCTAACGGTATCTTTAATTTGTGTGGCTGTTTTTCAGTCTCTAACGGCCTTTTCGCCACCATTTTCGGAAATGGAGGTGAGGATATATGTTTGTTATTAAACAGGCCAGAGCAGCGGGGCTAGATGCTGAGGTGCTTCACTTCACCTTTCTGAAGTCCTCAGCTCTATAAAGCATAAAAACACGGGGTAATGGAAGTACTAGCTCCACAGCTGTCTGTTCCTTAGCGATTGTGCCTGGAATAAATCGTGCATTCCTGCTGTGAGTATTAAATGTCCTTAAAATTCTTGTAAAATTCACCCTTAGGGTAATGCCGTGTCGCCAAACTTTGACTAAACATCATTTTCTGGCCAAGAACCGCCCAATTAAACCGTCTGACTGTGGTTGTTTTTTTTTTATTTGTTTTTTACTTTTTTTCCAATTGAAAAAATAAATAAAAAATTATATATATATATATACATATACCCCACATAGGGCTATTGTTTAGGAAATTAATTGATGAAAACCAAAATATTAAGACTTGCCTTTCATTAAATTTGCACAAGAAATTCCAGTGCTGAAAGACAAAATACTATCTAATGCATTTTTAATTGAGTAAATACAAAATTTAAAATAATTTAAAGATTTGTAGATAACTGGAAAATTTGTCAAATGCAGTTCCTTATTTTATTTTAAAAATGTAAAAAAAATAATAATAAAATAACTGCTTTTTTTTTCATTTTGTTTTTAGCTGCCATTTAGTGATTGGTCTATATGAAATAGATTAAACTACAATAATAGATTGACATGCCTCTCCAAAGGTTATAAATAATACGAACACACTAAATACGAACATATATAGGATACAGATATTCATTCAGATTTCTTTGTTCTCTAAAGTCAGCCAATCAGATTAGAGCTTGCCAGACTGAGAATCTACTTTCCAGTTTTTTTAGCAGTATGCATCAGATGATGGGTGGTCCTTGAAGACACCTTTAAAGGGATAGTTCACTTTGAAATAATTTTTTGGTATGTTTTAG
Organism: Hybognathus amarus; assembly: GCA_030378365.1. Taxonomy (NCBI): domain Eukaryota; kingdom Metazoa; phylum Chordata; class Actinopteri; order Cypriniformes; family Leuciscidae; genus Hybognathus; species Hybognathus amarus. The sequence goes on along the minus strand of JAQIUQ010002570.1, from coordinate 405,939 downwards.
CTTACCTCAAGGGCATCCAAGATGTAGGTGTCTCTGTTTCCGCAGTAGTTCAAATTTTGATATTTTTTGGTCAAACCGTTCTTGTCTGTCAGTCATATAATGGAGGTCTATGGTCACCACCTTAAAGAGAATCCACAGAGAAGTCCAAATTAAACATGATTTAATGACTAGTAAATGTAAGTACACACTGATGACCCAAGACACAAAACGAGCGGTTTGTGTAAGAAACGAACAGCATCTATATCGTTTTTACCTCTTGTAACCACAGTCCAAGTGATCTGATGGCGCGGGCGCTTCAGTCTGTGCAAGCGCCGGAAGTGATCTCTTTGCAAGCGAAGAAGAGTTTGCGTGAGCATACGTAATTGTTTTCTTTTACTGCGGTTTAAACGCCATTTCCCGGATAAGCGCAAATTAGTACCATTATAATTAGCCGACTGTGGTTACAAGAGGTAAAAACAATATAAATACTGTTGGTTTCACTCATTTCTGTATCTTAGGCCATCAATGTGTACTTACAATTACGAAGTCATTAAATCGTGTTTAATTTGGACTTCTCTGTGCATGCTCTTTGAGGTGGTGACCATAGACCTACATATGACGGTTTGACCTAAAAATATCAAAATTGAAACTACTGTGGAAACAAAGACACTTGCATCTTGGATGCCCTTGAGGTAAGCTAAAACATACCAAAAATTCATTTCAAAGGGAACTCTCCACTTAAGGTAACTTTTATATTTTAATTTTAAAATGAGTGCAAAGTGATAGCAAAGAGATGTTTTTGCGCTAGAACAGTGTTATTATCAACAGTGTTCTGCTAATGAATCCCAGTTATTTTAGTGTTACCTTTCGGAAGCTCTTTGAAAGAATCTGGTAATAGACTGAACCCCACCAGCTGTGCACAGGCTCAGGCATGGTAGTCATTTTGCATGCTGCACAAGGACCGCCTGTCTTGGTCCCCGCAGTGACACAAAGTGTGTGGGCATTTTAATAGACATTCTAGTGGTTACTAGAGAATGTGCACCTTGAGAATGACAGTAAGAGAAGTTAGACCAGATGCTGTACATCTGGATGTAATGACCTTGGTGGTCAAATCAGTCTTTCGTGTTAAGCCCTGTAATCAAAGACAAAAAAAAGCAATAGCTGACCGAAAGAGGAATTGGAGGGCTTCCCATTGAACAAACACAATAATGGCAAAGTAGCAATTTCTGAGCAAGGTGACAGCCTTTCTTAAGGAACTCTAGAAGAACAAAAGGAGTTTGTGAACAGCCGTTGATTGGAGTATTTGTGTGTGGATGTGTTTGTGACGGCATATACAGCATGCAACTCCTCTTGAAGGATGGAAATAGCCTCTTGCCTGGGTTGTGCATTTTTTTCAGGTAGACGACTGAACACAAAGACAAGCATAAAGAGAGTATACGCTGCCTGCAAAAGGCTTGTCTGTGCAATCTGCCACGGCACACAATGACCAAATCTCTCCTTCTCTCTCTTCCTCGCTCTCTCAAGTGTGCTTTCTCTTTGTGTCCTTTAATCAAGCTGAAAAGCCAAATGACATTCTGTTCTCGTGCAAATTTAAAAAAAAATGCCATTTGCGTGGCCTTGGGTTGTGGTTAGAGTAATAAAGCTGAAAAACATCTCAAAGTGATGCATTTAACTCTTTGTGTTAGCGTAAATTGAAATAAACATGTTAACCGGTGTCATTTAGATGAGAATTGTGTTGTTTTCTCTTGATTTGAGCACTTAAGTGTGCAAATAATTATATTAAAAGATGCTAATATTTGAAAAGATGTGGTCTGCAAGAATCTCCGACAGTGTTCATCCTGTGCAGTTTTCGTCCCCTCAGCGTGTTTCTCAGAAGCATATCATTGCGCAGCATGGCATTGACCTTTTGACACATCACCTGCACTTAGATACTTAAAATAGCAGGTGCTGAAAGACCAAATGCCACAGTGGTTGAGGACAAAAAAAATCTGAAAAAGTGGATAGAGTGGATGTGGAAGTTGTTTATGTAAGGGCCTTTTTTATAAGATCAGGTTTTAGGGGCAGTTTATAATGGAAGCTTGTAACCGCCACAAATACGTTGCACAATTCTGACTTTTCCTCTCAGGATTGTGTGATATAATAATAATAATAATAATAATAATAATAATAATAATTTGTTACATATATTTCTGGGAATTCAAAGCTGGCTTAGTGCTGCTTAGATTCAGTGGGCAACTCCACTATAAAATAAAAATATAAAAGTTACCTCAAAGGCGCAAAATAAACCTTTGGTCTAATAAAACATTGGTACAGTACCTAGTCAACCGTTCTCTGAGATTTGTTTTCATGATAATTGAATGTAAAGAGTTTTATCTCTAAAAACTGTTTAGCTTATAATGCTAGTATATGGGGGCATTTAATAAGTAAACAGAAATCGCTAGTTTATACCACTAACAAGGCTCAAATAGCCCCACACTAACACAGTAACATAATGAGTGTCCATGCATGCAAAACGAGGCATTGAGAACTTTGTAAGTGTACAGACCGATTAATAAGAAGATACGTTATAAAGACAGTTCACTTCGTGTGTATAGGTGGCGCCATCTTTGGAAAACAGTCTCGACAGAGTCGAACCACGAACGTCGTGCTAAGTAAGCTGAACTGTATGAAGTTTGGTTTACTTCTGAACTGTACTGAACAGCGTTCGTGGTCGACTTGTTGAGACTGTTTTCCAAAGATAGGCGCCACCTATATACACGAAGTGAACTGTCTTTATAGCGTATCTTCTTATTAATCGGTCTGTACACTTACAAAGTTCTCAATGCTTCGTTTTGCATGTATGGACCCTCATTATGATACTGTGTTAGTGTGGGGTTATTTTGAGCCTTGTTAGTGGTATTAACTAGCAATTTTTACTTATATATGCCCCCATTTACTAGCGTTTATACAATAAACAGTTTTCAGAGATAAAACTCTTTACATTCGATTAGCAGGAAAACAAATCTCAGAGAACGGTTGAGTAGGTACCAATGTTTTATTAGACCAAAGGTTGATTTTGCGCCAGAGTTCTCCTTTAAAGTCTCAGTCTGGCAAGCTCTGAATCTGATTGGCTGACTTTAGAAAACAATGAAATCTGAATGAAAATCAGTATCTATATCTATAGTCATACTGATTGCAAAATGCTATACCCAGAAGTAAAAAAAGTCAGTCAGTTTGTTCTCAGAAAGGGACTTCTATAACTTACAATTGTGCATTATATCTCACGGTTCTGAGAAAAGAAGTCAGAATTGTGAGATATAGACTCGAAATTGCAAGAAAAAGTCAGACTTGTGAGTTTATGTAGTGACATAAAAGTTGTGATAGTTGTGAGATAAAAAGTCACAATTATCATTTAAATTGTTTTTTTCCGTGGCCGAAACAATCTTCCATAGTCTATACAAAACCGTTTTCAACCTAAAACTTTTTATTTATTTTTAAAAAAAAATATTTTATATAAGAAAAGTTTGATTCGTAATTAACCCCTTTTTTTGTTGGAACATTAACATTTTTTGTCTTAACAGAGATCCTTGAGCCATTTCCATGCCAGCTGTCAATCAAATCCAACAGAATAAGTGACATAGGAGAGTGTTAGCCATCTTTGAACTAACTCTTAAGCAGTATTTTGCAAAACAGGTCAATAAGCTATATTAAACATTTAACAAGAGTGAAATTGGCCATACCAGACCACTGCACTATGTACAATAAATATGAATTACCCTCTATATACTCTTCTCTGATCTAAAATGCATGCTGACATCACTAATGAAAATAGCCGTAACCCCTGTCAGAAATCTTAAAGCATGTTCTGTTCCAGCATGCCGGTCGCTAATGGTTAACAGAGTTTGCCTCATCACTGTAGCGAGGTTGGAGCGTGCCGTGGGTGCATGATGCGTTTGGCGGGCAGCCCTGCACGTCTGCCGCCGGCTCCCCATATTGATAAAGACGGGACGGCCTCCCTCCGGCCCTTTTCCTTTGGGAGCACAGCTCTGTTTGATGCCACTTCTGCTTTTTAGTGATCGTTTCTCTATCTTTCTCATCTTTGACATTCTCTCTCTCTCTTCTCTCTCTATCTCTCTCGTTCATTCGCCTGAGCAGAGCACTAGTGTTGAGAAGGACAGCTTGCTCCAAAAGTTGCTTTTGTTGCTGCTCTGTGTGGTTATCCTCTGTCTTTATCTGATGTTAAAACAGCTGAAAGTACTGGAAGTGGACTGCTGTGATCTATGTGAATTCGTTTGAATGTTCTCTGAATTATTTCTGGGAACTTATTTATGTGGTTTCAGAAACGGTAGTTGATGCAGCATGCAGATATCCGTCTTATAATGTAGATGAGTGAATAGATAAGCTGTCATCCCCTTAATCTGGTAAACTCTGCATAATGTTTTGTCATGAAAAGTTTATTGCATACTGTATCCTTAATATTTGTGAGTTGCCAGTGTTTAAATCAATGCAATTTATTTAGCTAAATATCTTAAATGAAATATTTAAATGAAATCATTTTATTAAATGGAATTAAATTGTGTAAATGAAAAAGAACTATTGTAATATATATATATATATATATATATATATATATATATATATATATGTATATATATATATATATATATATATATATATATTACAATAGTTCTTTTTCATTTAACTAATTAACTAAATTTAATAAATATATCTATATATATATAATTATATATATATATATTATATATATATATATATATATATATATATATATATATATATATATATATATATATATATATATATATAATTATAATTATTTATTTTTTTTGGCAGTAGACAATAACTGGTTTGTATTCAAACACAAGCCATTTTCAAAAGTGTTTTTTTAGGACACCAAAACACCCGTTATTGACAAAACCCATATAAGGTTGAAAACTGTGAATGACCCCTTAAAAGATATATTTATCTTATTGTGTTGTATTTATTATTATTATTTATTTAATTAATTGTTTTTTTGTCTCCACACAGTTCATTTTAGTTTTAGGATTTATTTGAAATGAAAATAATATTTATCTATTTTGTAAATATTCTTCTTTATGATTTTATTCAATTTTTGTTTTCAAATTTATTTGGTCATATTTTTGTTTGAAATGTACATTGTTAATTTACTCATGTTACTCATTGAGATGACACAGCTTACCCTTAAAGTCGTCATGAAATCAAATTCGACAAATCTTCTTTTTATATGTAATATTGCAGTGTTTTATTAATAATGATTTATCTGTGCACTTCATTATTTTAAAAAAAATCATGTTCCCTTATAATCTTTAATCAAATACATTACCCTTCCCTCCCCATCGAAACGACCTCTCTTCTATTCCGGTCACGTGGAATGCCGAAAGGGTGGGGCCAGATCCGATGAGGGTGCGGCAACCTCCAACAATCCAATCAATTACGAAATCAAGCTGTGCCCTACATTTTTTTTCTAATTTCCGAAGCCGTTTCACTCGGATATACGTCACGACAAGGAAAAAATTAAAATCTCAACTTTTGTTTCATGCCTACTTTAATGAGTGGCAACTTAAATCCGTCAACGCAACCTCTCACCTTTAAAGCTAGAAGAATTCCTCTCATATCCACAGCTCACATTCAAATAAGGCTCTCGTTCCACCTCAGGCTGAAATCCTAGAATCACACTGATCATCTCTATGAATATATGCTGTTTTCTGAATTTCCCTTGGTGTTGAAATCAGTCTTAGCCTGGCTTTTGATTGGTGTGTGGGTTTGTGCAGGTTCCAGTTCATTCTGCAAGCATTAGGGCATGCCTGTCTATATTTGTGAGTCTGATACAATCTTCCCCTGGGATTCATTTTCCTATGTGTATCTCTCCAATTCCATGGACATAGCGATGTAACCTCTTAAAAAAATGAGCTCCACCGAGTATAAACTAAACAGTCTTCCTACCTGTTAATGAGACCTCCGTCAACATTTTATCCTATACCTGCCTCAAGCCGACGGCGTTTATGAGCTGCTGCAGAAGGAAACCATGCATTATTGTGGTCCTGAAGCCCAGCCATTAATCTGGCCCCTTTATCTGGCCTTCCAAGTGTACGGCCATCATAATTTATTCCATTCAGAGTCTTGGTCAGCACACTCCGCTCCCCACATCTCTGCTCGTTATTTCTGCCACTGATGTACTTTGTTTTTCACCTCGGTCTACACAGAGACAAGCCCTGTCTTTGCATATGTAGGAAAGCGTTCCCTGAATGGGGACCATATATAGGCAATCGTGGCCAAAGGAGTGCAGCCTTTGTGCCGTCAGAGTTCTGGATACAAAGACATGCTGTACCATAATTAAACCACAAGGGTCATTGTGTTGCAGAGTCAAGGCTGAAGCACATCACGTCGCTCATTGGCTGACGGTGTGAGAGAAGAGGTTTCATTCAGTCTTGTGTAGACACGGTTATTCAGTTGTTCACTGCAATTCCACTTTTTAATATTTTCAAACCGTGAAGTGTCTAAGGGTCTAATGCTTGTCCAATGTCCTAACTATTCAATATGAAGCCTTGGAGGCCTCAATGTGTATATTCATGTGTACGTACAAATATTCATTTCAATGCTTGTGTCAAGCTGTCTCAAAGTTATCAAAAGTGTTCAACCTACGCTTTTGCATTAAACATGCCAGGAGTGTTCTAGCGCTCAAATCTACCTGCAGATCCAGCATGTGTGTGTGTGTGTGTGAGAGAGAGAGGATGTGCAAGAACACTGAGTGTATTCATCCATGAGAGAAAGAAAGAGGATGGGAGAGAGTGATTGAGAGTTTCACAGATTGAGGGAGACAAGGCAAAAATGGCAGTCATGGAGTTCATATTTAGAAGAAATACATAAAGGATGGTACCTAGATGTCATCTCAAATGACTAATAATGGTTAGATCACTCAGATAAGTCAGCTAATAGAGCTGTACCACTGTGTTAGCCAAATGCCGGCAAGCCTGCTCCTCCCAGCTGGGGTCAATTGATCACCGTGGGGGGAGAAGGAGCTCATGAAGCAGGCTAACCCGCCGTGAAGGAGTCCTGAAGGGCAGAGACCCCTCTATTCTGGAGAAAGAAGCGGTGTAGGTAGAAGATTTATCTTCAAAGCTTAGAATGTGGCCTGCAGATAAACAGCCAGTGGAGAATGTGCCTGAAACATGGAAGGACATAGACTCGGGAAATCCCAGACAACTTCCGGCAAATTTAGATTTGCTCTGAAAGTCTAGTCTGGCAAAGAGTTCATTCAAGCCCATTTCCAATCCGTCGAAATCGAGGCACCAATCAGAAACGTTGAGGCGGGCTTTACACGATGACGACAGCGCTAGGATTTTGAAGCAGATTTTGTAGCCTACATTACAAAGATGGATGCCACCGTCAAACATCACTCGTTCGAATCAGCTATCACATCTGTTTTAAGCGATTTTAACGTTTCTTTTTTGTTAAAAACCGAGCAAAGAACAACACTCGGAGAATGTTTCGCTCTGCAAACGTCTTCTCCTTCATCGCTCTGATTGGTTTTAGGTCTACCGCGACGTCCGTTGGTGACGCCCCTCTGGAAATCATTTGTATTCCGCTTTGCCAGACCATAACTTTACACAGGATTCCTACAGGGTCTTAAAAAGTCTTAAAAGCATTGAATTTATGAATTTGGAAATAATAGCTTAAAAAGTCTTTAAAAGTCTTGAATTTTGATGTCTGGGTCTTAAAAATGGTGCTGTATGTCAGTGTTCATTTCATTGACAAAAATAATGATAAACCTTTCTTCAACGACATTTTTTCACTGGCGAAATTTTGAATGACAAAAACTATGACGAAAATTGTTGGCATTTTCGTCAACGAATAAAAACTTGATGAAAATGTTGGATAGTGTTGATCTGGGAAGCGAATCCAGTCAGAACTCATGTCCTGCCTGTGTTTAGCTAATGTTAAAACACAACTTTGGCAAAAGTTTGGCAAACTTTCTTGTGGCCAACTGAACTGTTTTTATTTTACCTGCTTGACTCATCTTTTACCCATTCCACATTTGAAAAATAAATGAACACAAGTTGAAGGATTTTATTTTTCTTTGCTGGTAGAGACGTGAAATAGGTATTATTTTTTTATATAAATGGTCTTAAAAAGGTCTTTAAAAGACTTGAATTTAACTTGAAGAAACCCGTAGGAACCCTGTTTACAACTGAGAATAATCTAGTTTTAACCAGGCTAGGAAGGACAGTGTTGTGCTGTGAAAGATGTTGTACCTGGCCTGGTGGGTGACTCTTTTACTCATAATAATCCTGAGATTTCATAAATGTGACCATATGAATCTTTAAACATACCAACTTCTAGTTATAATGTTCTCTGACATGGAAACAAAGTTGTTGCTACACAGTGATTTTGTCGCTGAAATAATTAGTTGTGAGTTAATTCTTCTTTATTTAGGTTAAAAAGAAATCTGACACACAACCAGTGGGAATCTAATGTAGGGTGAAGTTAAAATGCACACTAATTGCACCTATTAAAATGTATTCCAACTACATTCATTCATGAGCAGAGTAATATTTATAAATACACCATTCAAAATGGACTGCATTAAAGTGATATAATGTGATATTTATAATGCCGATGACTCAAATGACCGGATTATCTCAGTAGTCCATCTGACTTTACAAGAGGTTCAATGATGCCAGACTAAACAGTCCCTCAGAAAGCACAAGTGTCATGTTCTTTTTCAGTTGTTCATTATATTTCCTCAGACAGAGAAACAACACTTTTGATTATTTGCCCACTGATGCGCTCAGCTTTCTGTTTTATTCTCTATAGTGGCTTGTGTGTGTTTTTTGTGCACCCATCTGCGAAAGTTCAAGTAGCAAGAATTATTCTCCATCCCTTCGATCTCTCGTTCGCTTTCATTTTGTTATTTAGCTGTCTGTCTTCGCCTTCATTTCGGTTCAGTGCTTATGATGTTAGCTGTTGAATTGGCCGTGCAGACAGAGGGCTGTTTACTGTAATGGGGATGGCAGCTGCCCAAAAACGGCCATTGAACTGCCAGAACAGTCTGTGACATACTTTTGTTTTCATGCTCGGCCAAGCTTTTGTTAGTAGCAATGCTAATTGACTTCGGAGATACTGACGCTGCATTTAAACAGCGTAGCAATGATGGAAATGACTACTGTGCTAAACTGGCTAATGCTCATATTTCAATGCAGTTGGCAACAAAAAGACTTGATGAGGTTGTATATGCATTTAAAATATCTAAGTCAAGATTATCTGACACCAAAACAATGACAGGGTGATGCTGAAATGCACATTTAACATATTTATATGTAAAAAAATACTTTTTATTTAAATATTTTAAAGGGAAAGTTCATGTAAAAATGAAAATTCTGACGACTTGCGTCGTTCCAAACCCATTCCACAAATGAGGATATTTTTTTTATAATATCCAAGCAATTTCTGTCTTTTACATTGACAGCAATGCAACTACCACTTTGATACTTCAAGAAGTTTTTAAAAAATGGTAATCCATATGAATTGAGTCTTGGTCTTACCCTGTTTAACCCAATCAACTCCTCATTTTGAGATTTTCCTCAAAAACGAGTGCAGGAAAGAAGTCTGCAGGTTCAATCTGGGCCTGGTGATGACCCAAATTAACTGTTGAATTATAATGATCCCCAATGATCCAATTCTTCAAATGACTTTAGATCAGTAGTTCCCACACTTTTATCCTCTGAGCCCTCCTGTACATATAAGACTGGATATTTGCTCACCTGGTATAGCACTGTGCATATAAACACTACTTTAAAGGCCGGCTTTAATACAGCACGTTCACATCTCAGACATTCTGATTTCGATTCAGCATGTTCATGTCGACGGGAACAAGCTCTGACAGAAGCCAAAACACTCCGACAGGGGTAACACACTGATCCGACAAAACCAGCCAAAGTGTCTGTTGCCGTCTGTCGTGCAGCGTGAATTGGCTATAACAGGCATTAACCGGAAGGAAGAAAGAAAGGAAAATGCCATCAAAAAACTTTTCTGAAGACAGATCCTTTCAGAGAGACTTTCATATCTATCTCTCTTTCTATCTATCCATTCCAGTTGTACCTGACTCTTGGTGATTCTATAGCCATCTCTTGCCATACGTGACATTCAATATAACAAAAAAATATATATATATAAAATCTTCCAGTATTTTGAGCATTGCAAACTTTGAATTTGCTCTGTCTAATACAGTATTTTCTGTAGAAGAAGATGAAAAAAAAGGAAAATAAATCTTGATTACACTTTATAACTACATTTCAGCTAACTCTCATTGATTTGCAACTACATCTCAACTAACTCTCATTAGATTATTAGTAGACCGTTACTGTTAGGAGAATAAGTTGGCTTGTTGCTGGGTTGTTTTAACCCATGTTTGGGTCAAATATGGACAAACCTAACCGACAGGTCTACAAAATTTATAAAAAATGTTAATCAATGGTTGAATTTGTCCCCAAACATGGGTTGTAAATCAAGCGGCAACATTCTAATCTGAAAAATGAAGCCTACCCGAAAGTGTGAAAAACTGCAATACATGGAAAATCCGCTAGGGGCCGGTCCCAAAAAGGGAGCAAATGTCCATAGACGTCAAGTTAAAATCTCTGTTTTCACAGAATAGATACATATGTTTACAGTTTGGTCCCATGGACTTTTATTGTAATTTCCAATAGGTTCCAAGTGCCTGAAAACTGTGAGGGGGTGAATTTTTTTCTAACTCGTTAGTTTAGATCATATTTAGATATAAAATGTATGACAAATAAGGGCGGTTAACTTTGATTGACAGCTGTTAACGAGTGAATTTGACGTCTCTGCGATGATCTGACACAACACATCATACCACCTCTGTATGCTTTCTGAACATTTGTATTTTGTATTTCCCAAGATTTTCCAGTATGGTGCCGCCCATACCCCCCATATACACCCTCTAACCCATCCTTTAGAGAGTCTATGGGTGACGTCTTACGTCACAGACGCTTTGTCTATATTTTTTACAGTCTATGGTTGAAACAACCCAGCATGTACTTCTAGACTGTCTAAAGTGGACTATTGAAATAAAGTGTTTCTCTGGGTCTAAAGTGTTTTGTGATCTGGGTCTAGTAATGACTAAAATGAACCTTGTCATCCAAATAAATCCCTTCCCTTTTGATTTATTTATAGTGTCTATGAATATTGCCTCAATTCGCCTGGCTACATCTACACTATAATGTTACAAAAACATCTAATGTTTTGTCAGACTTGATAGAAAATAAATTGTTTCTGAAAAACAGCACAATTTTAAGCAAATCAGTAGTAAGTGAGACCATGCATGAATCCTTACACTCACAAACACACACTTTCTCAAAGCACTGGGTCTCAGTGGGTTGGTTTCATGTTTAATGAGAGCCCCAGTGGGGGTGAGAACTTCCATGCTGTCATTGTGGCTTGAAAATGTCCCTCGATTCCAGCCCGGCTTCAACAGCTAGCGCTTGCCATATAGCTAATGAGTGTTCACCTCGTTTTTTCACTCTACGACCATGCATGCTTAAAACAATGGGTTCATATGTGGTTTACAGACTGATCTTATGAAATGGCATATGAATGACGTGGCCAATTCGTATTTCCATTTTTGGCATGCTATCAACACGCATAATCGCTTTTCAGCGTGTTTATGAACGCCTGTTGACTTAACGTTACATTACTGTATATAAGGGGTTTGGATCCAAACGCGATAAACGCCGTTTTAAAAAAATGAGTTACTGCAAAAATCTGACTTTTCAATACCGACCAGATACAAAACAATGTTTAATTTTACGTAAAATGCGATATCCGCCGTGTTATTATGTAATGTTTTCTCCCTTTCTTTCCAAACCGCGACAAACGCCAGTCTCCCTTTTCTGCAAAATGCGACATATCCGCTTAACCAATCACAACGCACCATTCCACGCAATGTAAACAGTAACGGCAGCGCTTTAACTACACCCGGCATCCTAGGTTTTCTCTATTTTGTCCTTTCGATCAACAAACAAACAAAAAAATAAATAATTTTGACAGCATTGGTGAACCTGCAGAGGGTAAGGCATCCTGCACGGGTAAACGTGACACTTTGAAATCGAATAATTTACGTGGAGATTAAGAAGATGAGGCACTCGGGAGGAGGAAATGGCGGCTGTTGCTTGTTCTACACGACGACAGCATCAAACTTCTGTCACGCTGACACACTGACCCAGGGGATCTTTTGAAAAACTTTCAGTTGTTTTATTCAAAGTCAACGAAAACCGAGCAGGCCATTTTACAGCTGATCGCCGTCAAAAAAAAGCTCAGTGGCGACGTCCTCAAGGTTGACAACAGCGATATGCAGAAGTAACGTTAGATCATGCTTAATAAATCATAATTCATGATGATGTGCTCATCTTAGTTAATGTTTTAATTAAGGTGTTGTTCATCCATGAAGTCATGAATGAAAAACGTTGAACTGTTAAAAAAAATGTTGTTAGTTCCTGATGATATTAATGTATGAATGAATGCATAATTCATGCATGATTCATTTATCCATGAATTCATGATAATTCATGACATGTACCCTTAAAGTGTTACCAAATATTGTTATATTAAAGCAATGGATTTATAGTATGCACAAGAAATTCAATGTGTATAAAATTTTATTTTGATTAATTGCATTTTGAAAAAAATAAATTAATGGATTTATTGCATTTTGGGAAAAAAACAATCTGTTTTTTATAATAAATCTTTGAAAATCAAAACCTGGATTTAATTTTTTATTGATATTATAACCTACAAATGCTATGTGAAAATTTGAAACAGAAAATAGTGGTTTTCATCTTCCCATTTTCTTGCTAAAGAAAACACAGTTTTACTCAAATTCATCAAAATGGATTTATAGCGTTTTGGAACCAAACTCTTCATACTGTATATAAACATTTGACCTACCCCAACCTCGTCCCTAAACCTACCCGTCACTGGGGTTAATAACATTTATGAGTCTTCCACTGACCATCCTAGGGAAAAAAAAAATATATCGCTCCCCAGATGTAGATCTTTGTCATGTCATGTTGCCAGTTTGATATATCAAAAGCAGGGGCTAAGTTACTATTTATATTAAGGATAATGATAATTAAATGGAAAATGATTGTGCAAGATCTCAAATATAGCAAGAAAACAGAAAACATGGCATTATTTTTGGTGATGTACTCCACAGTGTTTTTATTCAGGCGAATGTGTGAAGAGTGTTATTTATCGTTCTGGAGTCTAGGTGTGTGTTCCTGAGCTCTCTCTCTCCCGCTGTTCTCTGGGGATTGAGCTTGTCGGTGGTTCCAGGACCTGCTGCTGTAACAGTAGATGCAGCTTTACGGAGAGATGAGGAAAAAAATCTCCCACTGAGCAGCAGGAAGAAGAAAATAATATGTGATGCTTCTTCCACCATCTCCAAACCTGCATTCTGTCTCTCTTTTTCGTTTTCCTAATCACTCAGCCACACATAAACAAGCGCAATGATTGTCAGAAATAACCATTTCATTTGCGCATCTGCAAAACGTCTCTGCAAGCAAACACGTACACGTGATGAAGATCGAGGCTCGCTTTGGCAGTGATAATCTGAAGTGACAGGGTCGCTAATGCTGAGAGAGACTAGTGCTAACACTCATTAACCACAAGAATGAGTGAAACTGATTGTGTGTATGTGTGTCACTCCGAGGGCCTGTGGATAAGTGTGTGCGATGAGCACAGATAAGTGGTCTACCCAACGCAGAAGGACGCAATGATGTAATCTTGTGTTAGATAGATACTACACCTGCTGTGAAGTGCTCTAGATATGTGTGTGTGTGTGGCCTGGTAAACCAATGATGGCAATATCCAAAATCCTTGTCCTTGTTTAAAATATTTTTATCTCACAATTCTGACTTTATTTCTAGCAACTATGATACAATACTTTTTTGTATTATAAACTCTCAAATACAAGTTGAAAAAACATGTTATCGTGGAATTCTGACGTTATTTTTTACAATTTCGTGCAATTTTAAGTTAACATTTCACAATTCAGACTTTTTTTTCTCCTCAGGATTACGATTTTTGGTAACACTTTACTTGAAGGGTGTGCATAAGACTAACATGACACCTTCATAATCATGACATATGTTTTAAGTTTTATGCATGTTTAAAGGACAACTCTGGCGCAAAAATAACCTTTGGTCTAATTACACATTGTTGCCTAGTCAACCGTTATCTGAGATTTGTTTTCATGATTGCCGAATGTAAATAGTTTTATCTCTAAAAACAGTTTAGCTTATAATGCTAGTATAACGCTAGTATATAGGGCATAGAGTAATGACAAATAAAAATCGCTTGTTATTACCACTAACAAGGCTCAAAATAGCCTCACACTAACACGGTAGCATAATAAGGGTCCCTACATTCAAACCGAAGCATTGAGAACTTTGTCAGTGTCCATACAGTTTAATAAGAAGATATTTTATACACAGAGTCAACTTCGCGAATACAGGAAGAAGCCATCTTTGAAATATAGTCTCTACCAGTCAATCTACGAACGCCGATCCAAGTGCGCTGAACTGTGCAGAATCTCATATAGTTCGTTGTTTTCAGCTCACATTCTACAATACTCATATTCTAAATGAGAGATATGAGTCTGAGACCGCTCCATTAAGCTTTGATTATGAGGCGTGTCTTTAAATCGAACCAGGAAAAAACAACAACTCTGCACTCAATTGGATAGTCGGTAGACCTACAACCAATCAGAGCAACGCAGAAGTCAACTCCTTTGCATACAGTTTTCAACTACAGAACTTGCTTAGAAGTTAAATAACGAGTGTTGCTTCTTTTACTTACTTCTCCATGAGTGCGACCAAAGCAGAAACCACAACGACCACAGGCTTTTCATTACGTCCCATCTTCTTAGTGACCATCGGAGCCAGCTGATTTAAGTTACACTTTTCCCGAATCATGTGGGAAGGACGCCAAACATCTTTCCGATCGACAAATGCCTTGATTGCAGTTCTCTGTTTGTCTATTAAAATTAATGCGCTGTCGATTTATTTTACAACAGTACGCGACAGCGGAACGTTGATAACGTGATGATTACTTGCAGATCAATCTGTCCATCATCTTATAAAGCCCGCCCTGGCAATTTGATTGGCGCGAACATTGTTTGCCTGATCATAATTACTCTCATGGATTCAGTCCAGATCGAACTTCCCGTCCAAAAAATGTTGTGGGCGGAGTTCGGGCTGGCATCCAGGCTAGTTGTTTCCAGAAGAAACACAAACACGAACCATTTTCTTGTCTTCAATATGTACATGTTGCCTACTGGTCGTGCTCACCTTATCACCTTATTCACATCTCACGAGCGCACTTGGATCGGCGTTCGTAGATCGACTGGTAGAGACTATATTTCAAAGATGGCTTCTTCCTGTATTCGTGAAGTTGACTGTGTGTATAAAATATCTTCTTATTAAACTGTATGGACACTGACAAAGTTCTCAATGCTTCGGTTTGAATGTAGGGACCCTTATTATGCTACCGTGTTACTGTGGGGCTATTTTGAGCCTTGTTAGTGGTAATAACAAGCGATTTTTTATTTGTCATTACTCTATGTCCTATATACTAGCGTTATACTAGCATTATAAGCTAAACTGTTTTTATAGATAAAACTATTTACATTCGGCAATCATGAAAACAAATCTCAGATAACGGTTGACTTGGTAACAATGTGTAATTAGACCAAAGCTTCATTTTGCGTCAGAGTTGTCCTTTAACTGTTAAGTGTCTTTCAACCTGTCATAAACATGACATAGCAGATTAATTATCAAACTTAAGAAACCACCTAGCTTTATTGGTTAACATTACATTAAACTGTCAGGTGGTTGGTTTTGACATTTGGCTGTCATGAAGCCATTTTAACTTTTTAATGACAAATTCAATTAGTATCACTGTAGTTGAGGTCACGAAAACATTCATGACACAGTTATAATGGCTCATGACAGCCAATGTCAAACACCAACCATATGACAGATTAACTTAATTTTATGTCAAGTTGTCATGACAAAGGCACTGAGAGGTTATGATGTGATTGTTTGTCAAGATGTCATGTAAACAATGTCGTATTTGCATTTCAAAATGCCATTATTAAGCGAAAGATACTTTATGACAGTTGTCATAAACATGCATAAACCCTATTTTCATATTCATGACATATGTCATGTCATGGTTATGAAGGTGTCATGCTAGTCTTATGCAAGTAAAGTGTTACCTGATTTTTCAATCTCACAGTTCTGACTGTTTTGAGTTTATGTTCAGAATTGTGAGTTTACATCTCATATCATGTCAATATGACATCTCTACCATGATTTAAAAACAGAAAATGAAGTTCCCTCACAAGTGGCATAAGTACATACTAACCTCTGTGATTTATCCTTGTCTTCACACTATAGTTTACATTATACACCTCCACCTTCTCCCTGTTCACTCCTAAGGGCCTGAGCATAGATTTCCATTGCAGCTTTGCTGTCGGACAGAGTAAGGGCTTCCTCAAGCATGCTGTGAAGATTAGCCAACATGCTTCCTGATGGGGAAAAGGATAAAGCTGAGGAAAGATCACAGAATGCCCTCATCTTATCTTCATCTCTCTATCACTTTCCCCTCATGCCGCTTTCTGCTTCCTTGCTCTGTCCTTGTCCTTTAAGACAGGGGTGAGAATGCTCACATCACACAGTTTATTCTGTTGCAATCATTGTCTCTTTATATGTCATCTCCCTGAAGTTCATCATGGGATGTGTGTGAAATGTAGATGCATAGGCCAAATCCCGTCGTAGTCTCTCATCTCTAATGATTGATGTAATTCTGAAGACGTTCTCGCATTTTCTGCATTGATTTAAATTATGAATGGATTTAATGGAACAGTTCACCAAAAAAGTGAACTTTTGTTTCCATTTTTTCAACCTGAAGGTTGATGTTCATATTCTTTGGAAAGTTTTCATGTCAAAGCGTAGCTAGCACTGGAAGTAGACCGATTGGCTTTATATCATATAGATTTCCTGAAGGTGCATAAAACTTTTTCACATTCACCTTTAAAATAAATCCTTTTTCTCTCTGACCCTGTCCTTTTTTTTAGCTGCTGAAGAAAAGCGAGTAGTTGTTCATCATGGTGTTGTGGCATTTGAGAAGACAGTGCTGATATTTAGGCTGTGTTTAAACCCTGAGCATGACGGTGGAACACTTCTATACAGTTTGCAGACTCTGGAAGTCAAGCCCTGTGAAAGGTGTTTGAAAATGCGGTTTGGATTATTTATACAGTTTATTCTGATTGAATATTTTACCGTAATATTTACCTGACCTCTAAAGAAACCACTATTATATTCTGAGGAAATGAGGAGATGCCCAGGTCACATTAGATATGCATCTACTTCACTGAAAACTGTTATTGAGCATTAATGCTGTAACATGTCACAGTATATAGAAAGTAAAAAGTAATTTATTAAAAATTAATAACATATTTATATTGTTGTATTTATAAAAATAATAGTTTTCACATTTTTTAATAATAAGTATGTTAGTTATTATTGTTGTTGTTTTATTACTGTTATTTTTAACAATAATAACAAAAATTCTAAATTCAAAAATGCAAAAATTAAAAATTCTAAAAATTAAAAAAATTCTAAAAGTTTAAATTTCAAATTTCAACAAAATTAACTCAAAGCTTAAATAAACAGGGGATGCAATCCAGGAATACAGCAACAGGTGTGTTATGTGAAAAACGAATTAACTCAGGAACCACACAAATAAAAATAAAACCAAATACAAAACATAACAGAACATAATATACCAAACAGTTCATAGTGACCATGTCTGAAATAAAAATTTATTTACATCATTTACACACTCTCAAGTTGTTCCAAACCTATATGAATTTCTGTCTTCTGCTGAACAGAAAAGAAGATGTTTTGAGGAATATGGGTACTAAAAGTTGATGGGCCCCTATTGACTTCCATATAGTACCAATGGGGTCCATCAACTGTTTGGTTGCCCATATTCTTCAAAATATCTTATTTTGTGTAAAAATAAAAATGCATACAAATGATGACAAATTGTTATCCCTTTAAGCTCCATAAAGTACTGTAAAACACTGTAAAATGGAGCATAATATCTTATCCTATGTGGATTTTAATATCTGTTTATACCTCACACTCATAAATATCAAGTCATAGTTCACTTTTATGGTGCTTTATTTGTCTTTTTGTTTCTCACTATGAATTTTTAGATATAAAAAAAAACATTTGTGTGTGTGTCACAATATGTATTACTAATAGCATGAATCAGCATGCATATACAATGAATTCTTTAGAATTGCATGAAGTAATTGTTGTTATGCTGTTTAAGAGCTATTTTTATGTACCCAGAGCCCTCAGGACTTGTCTGATGCAGAGGCTTTATATATTACAGCTTGTATTCCAGCACATTTGTGGGTTGTGTGTGTGTGTTCGTGTGCTTTTCGATGCATCTGTTTTGTTTTGCCCCATGATGCCTCATAAATTCTCCACAGTGTGACTTAATAGCAGCAGTGATGGCTGCCGCTGGCCCCTGAGGATCTCAGTTTCACCTTAATTAAGATCAGCATTAAACTGAAGCCGTTGTAAAATCACAATGAAAAAAAAGAAGAAGAAAAAAACAAGGGCCCGGGGCCAGCTCTGGCCATTAAAGTACTGTGAAAGCAACTAATTTCTGTGTTTACTCATTAGTTGTTTGGTTTGTTCAGTACAGTGGTGATTTTTAAAGTAGTGCTGAAGTACAGCACCAATGCTCAAGAAACTCTCTGTAATGAATAATGGCTAAGGACTTTAGGACCTTTTAGATTTAATGACCTGATGTTAACAGCAGCGTTTTAGAGTGATGGTCATACTTTAGTCATACTTTAGTCATACTATACTTTACTTCACCCTCATTTCATTTTGAACAATGTGTTAGTCATTATTACCATGCAGATATTGCTATTCAGTTGCTATTCACTGAAATTTTTGACATCGGCCCTAGATCTGATAGGAATGTTCATGAGAAAACAAAATTTACGAATTATTAATTCTTGAGTTGGATGTTCAATGAATCAGTCGATCCACAAGAAACCTGAAGAATGGTTCTTCCTGGATCTAGTTTAACAGCTCACTGGAAAGTAAGACAAAACAACAGTTATATTTTGGTCTGTTATCACACAAAGCTATCATTTGGCAATAGAAGACTTTTGAGCTGACTTCTAGTGCAGAAGTCATTTTTTATAGTTTGTTGGTGCTTTCTCATTGTTGTCTCTTTTTTGAAGCTTGAAAGCTTTAGTCACTATTTGTATCTTATTTGAGAAAAATGACCTGTATAATTCCTTAAACAAATACTTGCAGGATTCATTTTACCACTGTGTCCCTCCATTAGACCAAACCTCACCATTTCCGAATGGACCCATTCCTTCCCTACTTAAATAACGAGGATAATCCATTTGTATTGTCCTATTTTTATTATAACCCTCAGGTTTTGTAAAGCTCACTTGAAATGTAAATATTTAGGGATCTGTAATTTTATACTGCTGTTACATGCAATTTCTTTGACTGACACCTTAAAATGCTCAAAAGATTCTTCTCTTGCTATCTCTCTCTCTCTCTCTCTCTCTCTCTCTCTCTCTATATATATATATATATATATATATATAAACATACAGCAACTTTTGGACCATGTGGAATAACCAGAACAAATGTGGAATAATCATAGACTAAAGGTGTTTTGTGTTTTCCAATGTCTTGAAAGGGCTGTGTGGACATTTTAGACAATTTCCATCATTAGAGCGGTGACCGCAGTCACAGAGGTTAGGGGTCAGAGGTCATGTTCCCCTCTGGCTATTTATCTTTCTCATTCTTCTCTTTTGGTGGCTGTGGAAACAGGCTGTAGGAATGTCCACGCCAGGATCTGGTCATCTCACCCTTAGTACCGAATTAACCTAAAGAGAATTTAGCCCAGGTCAAGGGCTCCATTTAAATCGAGCCTGGGAATTTCAGGGTCATTTGATTGGAAATGTGCTGAGTTTCGCTCTCAGTGAGGAGAGTGGTGTTGTATGATATACTTATTTTGCTGTTGAAAGTTTTTTAATTTATTTATTGATCTTAAGAACTTGAAACATGATGAAAGAAAGATTTAAGCTCTGTTCATGTAATATGTATCACTTTTTTTAAATCCACTAGTTAATGATGTGTCTGAACCAATTTGCCCCAAATGCCCCGTATAATTCGACTGATTTAGATGCATGTCCACCGCACTATTGAGGATCAATGGAATCTAAACAAAGCTGATAATCAATAAATTAATTGGCTAAATATATATATATATATATATATATATATATATATATGAAGAGTTCAGATGCAAAAGCATTTAAATGCAATTTGAAATTTTCTTCTAAATGACCATTTTTATCAATCTTGTATATTTAAGTTCAGTAATTTCACTCTAAATGACAATTAATAGGTAATCTTCATTGCCATTTAAGTGAAATTACTGAACTTTAATATACAAGCTTGATAAAAATGGTCATTTTAGACGAAAATTTCAAATGGCACTTGGAGGCTATGTATATATATATATATATATATATATATATATATATATATATATATATATATATATATATATATATATATATATATATTTTTTTTTTTTTTTTTTTTTTTTGCACAGAGCTCTGAGGCAAAGTGTATCACTGAGAAGTCTTTTTTTTGTGCAGTTACTAAGATGCGCTCTTGAGACCCCTGTGTTCTCCTCCATTTTATTGCTCTCCAACTTGTATTTTTGATGCAATAATTTAGTGTCCAGGCACCCTGAGACAGAACGAAGAACAAATAGTCCAGGCATTTCCAGTTCAGATTTCTCTGTTAGCTTTCTGCATTCTCCTCACATGCTTAAGTGTGTGTGTGAATGAGCACAAGGCGGACTTTTCTCATTAGTCTATCTCAGGGCCATAAGCACGCTTGCATGGCTGCCCTTGTGCCGGCAGGGCCTGCGACAGGCCATGAAGAAATATGCTTCGACCATACGATGATGGAATTGCAGTAATGAATGCTGCCTGCCATTCTAATGCCCAACCAGAGCGGCTCTTGCACTTGTTTATTTCTCCTTTCATTTTTGTCCTTTCGGTTTCTCTTGCTCCTCTCGTCATGATGACATTAACATTTGGTGTGTAATATGATTATGTCCTAGGCGGTTTCTGACAGTTTGTGCAGAAATTATTTGGTTATGCAAAGCGATTGTTGCAGCAGCTGTCCGGGTGGCTGGTCTCAGACGATCTTAGAGGTGAAGATGCTGGATGTTGAGGTCTGGGCTGGTGTGGTTACACGTGGTCTGCGAATGTAAGGCCGGTTGGATGTACTGCATGCCAAATTCTCTGAAATACCTTTGGAGACTGCTTATGGTAGAGAAATAAACATTTAATTCACGGGCAACAGCTCTAGTGGACATTCCTGCAGTCGGCATGCCAGTTGCACGCTCCCTCAAAACCTGCGACATCTGTGGCATTGTGCTGTGTGATAAAACTGCACATTTTAGAGTGGCCTTTTTTTGTGGTCAGTCAAGAAAAATAAATATATAAGGTAAAAGTCACTTATTTTGATTGTGCTTCATTTCTATTCAAGCTGTAATTTTGCTAAAATTCTATTAGAATTGTATTGGAAAAAAGTATTTATTAATTATGTTAAAGGAGTAGTTCAATTTAAAAAAAAAAACTTTTGCTGATAATTTACTCACCCCCATGTCATCCAAGATGTCCATGTCTTTCTTTCTTCAGCCAAAGAAATTAAGGTTTTTGATGAAAACATTCCAGGTTTTTTCTCCATATAATGGACTTCAATGGGAACCAAACGGTTCAAAAGACAGTTTCAGTGCAAACTGCAAACTGTTCAAAGGGCTTTAAATGATTTCAGGCGATGAATAAGGATCTTATCAAGCGAAACGATCGCTCATTAAAAAAAAAGTTTAAGTTTTATAAGCTCAAATGGTCGCTTGCTCTGTTAGGGTTAGGGTGTGATGTGCGTTCGTGAATTTCCTGTTGGAACTCGTTTATCAAAATGAACAAATCTTTTTTTTTTATTTAATTTAGGTTCATTCAATGAACGAGTTGACTCGGAAAAGGTTCGTTCATTTTGATGAACGAGTTTGAATAGGAGAGTCACGAATGCGCATCACACCCTAACCCTAACAGAGCAACGGCGAGCATTTGAGCTTATAAAACTTAAACTTTTATTTATTTTTTTTATTTTTATTTTTTTAAATGAGCGATCGTTTCGCTCTGATAAGACCCTTATTCATCGTCTGGAATCGTTTAAAGCCCTTTTGAACAGTTTGCAGTTTGCACTGAAACTGTCTTTTGTACCTTGAACCGTTTGGTTCCCATTGAAGTCCATTCAATGGGAATCAAACGGTTAAAAAAAATCCTGGAATTTTTTATCAAAAACCTTAATTTCTTTTCGACTGAAGAAAGAATGATACGGATATCTTGGATGGCATGGGGGTGAGTAAATGATCAGCAAAAGTTTTTTTTTTGTTTTTTTTTAAAGTGAACTACTCCTTTAAGACATTTGAACTTTTTTTAGATGCATAAAAGGATGTGAAATTAGCATAAGCAAGACAAAAGGAGAAACTGATTTTCAAATTCAGTTTCCAGAACACAACATAATTTCATGTGACAAAACATTATTTGAGATGGTGTTGAAGATTACTGAATTTACTTAGACTTCGTATACATCTAGTACACTTTTTGAAAATTGTCCATAGTTAAAGAAACACAAAACATTAATTTGTCTTGAGGGCCTGTTCCTAAAATCTCTTGTAAGCATTATCCTGCTTTCTCTTAGCCTGGAGAAAGATGAAAAAAGTATTTCCATCTAAGCTCTCTGTAGTATGTTTAGTGTGCTTTTATTGGCTTGCTTTATACAGAAAAGGTTACTCAGAATATGCTGCAGGTACACAGCATTCAAGAAAAGTGCCATCACTGCCCGAGGACCAGATTGTTAAAGAGCTTACTGTATAATCCTGTAAAAAAGTGTATATTCACACTCACCCAAATGCATGTACTTCTTCCTGTGTCAGTTCACGACAGATGCATTGACAGATAGGAGGGTGGTGACCACACAGAAACTCACAGAAACTGATGAATCTAACTCCCGCTCACGCACACTCGCACAGATCACTTACGATCACAGAACAGATGTCCTGTTTGGGAAGAAAAAAAAGCAGAGAAGAGAGCTCATACATAAGCACACACACAGACATTCACTATTCAAACTGTCCGTGTCCTTTCTGTAGATAATTAAACCGGATGCCTCTGTAGCTCAGATCAGATTTCTCTGTTTTGGGTCACCGTATTAATGCCATTTAACGTCCGCATGTATCCGTTTCCCCTGTTTCCCATTAATAAAGATGTCAGTCGGCTTTGTTAAACCAGAGAGGTTTATGAGACATGAAATAAACCTTTCCTCTGATTAAAAGAGCTCAAGAAAAGAAGCATTCCTCTCGCTTCTCCTCTATGGTTGCATTTAAAAAAAAAAACACTTCTCATTTCTGATTCTGATTGTGTATCCGCTGGCCTCTGTTTCTGGTATGCTGGGCGCACTGTGAGGTTTTGTGGCAATCTGAAGTGCTTGTTGTGATTGTTGCGGCTTTTGTCTGCGAGGATCTTGCTCATCTTCCAGAACTGTAACCTTGAACACAGAGAGCTATGTTTGAACGGATAAACATTGCCAGAAACAAGCGAAAATGCTCCAGAGCAAGGTCAGCATGACTGCCTGAGCGTGAAAAGAAGGATAGAGGGGAATTTTGAGAGGTTGAAAGAGCAAATGCTCAAATGAATTTATTTTAATAGCCATTGTTTTCTGAGGGTGGAACTAAAATGTGGAAGACAAGACTTAAATAATGGTTCTTTGAGCACGGTAAACCCGAATAAGTTGGCAAAAAAAGGTAATCAGTTACATCAAAATGTTTATATTACGATATAAGCTAGTTCATATATTGAACTTAAAATCATTATGTTACCTCAACTTAAATGTTTTTAGAAGTGGAAACTTGGCTACACTCAAAAAAATCATATGTTGGCTAGGGTTGGGTATCGAGAATCGAGTATCCATTTAAACCGGGACTAACTTTTCGTTTTCCGCTGAACAACACCAATGAAGAAGCGTCTACCGGAAGTGTTGGCATAACCGTGCGAGTCGAACATGAGTAGCTCACGTCGGCGGTCCAAAGTGTGGCTTCACTTTTCTAAAAAAACTAAATCTCGGCAAAATGCAACATTTGTGACAAAAGGAGTATTTGTGACAGAAGGAGTATTTCCTTCAGAAAGACCGTTGGTTAGCAAGGTTAGCTAAACTTTTTTGGCCCTGCCTCTTAAAAGAATTCGGAATCGAGAATCGTTCAGGAACCGGAATCGAAACAAGGAATCGGAATCAGAATCAGAATCATTCAAATTCAAACGATACCCAACCCTAATGTTGGCTATAATTAACTTTTTTATGTCAACAGGTTCCACATAACAGGGTTACGTTAAACGAACATGTTCATGTAACTTAAACATTAATTAAGTACTTTTAAGCGATGAACACTGAAGCAGAGTTAAAGTTAATTAGATAATTAAGTGAATAATTGAGGGATGGCACCTGAACAAGCCTAATCACTGAAGGAGAAAACTGAAATTTCCAAATCACCATTATGGTGATCATTGTGTGTTTTAGTCGGGCTGTTAATCAACTTCAACACTTCTTCAGTGTTCATTTAACACTGCTCAGAGCTTAATTGGGTCGCTTAAAATGACTTCAACATCCATGATGTTGAAGCTACATGAACAAATTATGTTTGTTTAACGTAACCCAGTTATGTGGAACCTGTCGACATAAAAAAGTGAATTTATGGAACCTGTTAACATAAAGTTAATTAATGCCAGCATATCATTTTTTTGTATGTAGCTTTAAATAGATGTTCAGTGAATGCTAACTTGCTAATTGGTAACAGTGCTTTGATAGCATTAGCATAGCAATTGCTGAATGAGTTCAGCTATATAGGATATTTAACATAGCTGTTCCAGCCTGTTCTTATCCTTTGGCTTCTAAAGAGGTGTAGAACATCAAGCTCACTATTGATCCAGCTAAAGTATCTGTGGCATGCTGACAATTACTATAGAACATAATTTTGATCTGTTTCATGAGTTGTAAAAGCAACTGTTCAGAAGTGCAGGGTAAAAGGGGATTTCAAAGTTATTTGAACTATAAACTTCTCTAAATCATCCTTTTAGAGGTTACACTGCTGGTGGATGATAGTCTGACAATGACTTTTCATAATTATAATGTTGTCTTGATCAAGCACATTCTGAACAAGCTAATGAAGGTCTTCGGGATTAATTGAATTTAACAGTATTGAATTTGATTAGGTTTGGGAGAAAAAAAAAGAAAAAAAAAAAAAAAACTCTGCAAGACATTGACTTTCCCAGAACCAAAGTTGAATAGTGATATCAAGCACTTTGTGGATAGTTTAAATTGTTATTTTAGGATTGTTTATGTATATACTATAATAGTATTCATATTTGACATTTATATTTTCAGTTTTCATTTTGAATATAGTTTAAAAATAATATTGTATACTTTGGTATTTACAGTTAATAGTAAAAAATTTGACCCTAAACTAAAAGTGTTTCAGTATCTTTAGTTTTAGTTAACATGCTACATGTTAACTAAACATTATAAAAAAAAAAAAAAAAAAAAATATATATATATATATATATATATATATATATATATATAAAAATAAATATATATATATATATATATATATATATATATATATATATATAAATAAATATATATATATATATATATATTCAAGAATTTGTTATCACAACTTTTTTTTCTTTTGTCAAATCAATTTAAATAATTTATTTAGTTCAGATAACTTATTATTAGTTTCTGATGATTAAAATCAATCTCCTTCATTGTATTAACTCATTTTTCCAGTTCAATCAACTTAAAATTTTAAGGCAACCAGGTTACTTAATTTTTTTTTTAAGTTAAACCAACAATATTTTTTTTTACAGTGAGGCCTATCCTATTACAAAAAGTTACAGCAACCAAAAGATGTGTTAAATCTTGTGAATCTGCTTCCTTTTCCGGGTTCAATCTGTAAAACTCTTTTGCAACCTGTATTTTGAAGTGTTTAACAGCCCAGATTGACGGTGGCGTAATGAATGCAGATCCACAGAGCATCCAGCTGTTAACCCGAACTCCCTTTGTGGTAATTGAAACATGGGTTTTTCAAAAGCAGGAAGATAATTCGCATTATGTCAGACAGTGCCACTCTAATGAGAAAGCTTTTTGCAAGTGACACCAGGCAACGACTCCCATATCCCAGATTCCTTTGCCACACACACTGCCTCCTTCAGAAGTTCGTATCATCACTTCCCATGAGGCTTTGGTGTCTGTCGCTCTAAGAGAAAGAAAGAAAGGGAGGAGAGAGAGTGAAAAACAAGGGCTTAATGAAAAGAACAGATTAATATGCAACAGCCAATCATTTCACTGTAATTAAAATGTAAAGCCTGTTGTTTGGTTTGAAAATTTGTGCTCTGGCATTTTACCCTCCATACATTATCTGTGTGAGATGGAGAAAGAGAGTGACTTGCTGTTAAGGAAGAAATTCAAGGAAGTGCCAGAGCTTTTCATGCCTTTTCAATTCAATTGCTGCATACAGAA
The DNA here is from genome assembly GCA_030378365.1 of Hybognathus amarus. NCBI lineage: Eukaryota > Metazoa > Chordata > Actinopteri > Cypriniformes > Leuciscidae > Hybognathus > Hybognathus amarus. Next base: position 379,147 of record JAQIUQ010002570.1, on the reverse strand, counting down.
GAAGTCAATGCATGTCTTTTTCACTCATGCATTCAATATTCAATATATTATTTTCTTTCAAGACAAAACTCATTGACTGACACTTTTCGTCAGCGATTTTACAGAAAGAAAACTACCGATTTACTTCCACATTTTTGTATCCCGCGTACAGTCTGATCAACAGAGGGTTATTAACAGAACAGTAATTGTATGTTTATCACTGAAACTGTATCATACGTTATCTACTCTTTAAACAGCATTATGGTAAAAATGGATGCAAAAGCTTTCTTACATATACGCGACTGCGTTTTACTTCAGAGGGGTTGGCGGAACTTTTCTTTCTGTGTTCGTGGTCCTCCAGTTCTGAAATGTCAACTACAAGCACAGAGGTTTTTCCGTTGCACCTTTCTCTCCTTATTTCCGATTCTTTGCCTACAACAGCGTGCTAGATCCTTTACTGGAATCCAAAAGTAACTCACTCCTGCAAAACGTTTCCTCTTTGAATTCTTGCACCAGGGAACAAAAGTAGACACTGTAATGACTTTTTAAAGTTTGCTAAGTAAATGTATATTTAATATAAGAATGTTTAGATATTTGTACTGGAAGAAGACAAAATACTCATTAAGATTTAGAATTTAGGGTTATGTGACACTGTTATTCTACACTCTAAAAAAGTGGTTCATTGGCTTGTAATCATAGGGGAACCACTTTAAGTGCCATAGCACTTATCTTTGTCATATGGTGCTATGTAGAATCAGAAGAGGTGCCATAGAGTTAACCACCCTGGAGAACCACTGAAGAACCGCTGAAGAACCAAACTGGGCTTATCAGGTTCTTTAAATGGTAGTGGTGCTTAGGGTTGGGTATCGTTTAATTTGAACGATGCTGATTCCGATTCCTTGTTTCGATTCCAGTTCCTAACGATTCTCGATTCCGATTCTTTTAAGAGGCAGGGTCAAAAAAGTTTAGCTAACCTTGCTAACCAACGGTCTTTCTGAAGGAAATACTCCTTCTGTCACAAATACTCCTTTTGTCACAAATGTTGCATTTTGCCGTGATTTCTTTTTTTTTTTAGAAAAGTGAAGCCACACTTTGGACCGCCGACGTAAGCTACTCATGTTCAGACTCGCGTGGCTATACCAACACTTCTGGTAGACGTTGGTGTTGTTCAGCGGTTTCTTCTTCCGGTCGACGGACTGTGAATATCAAAACTAGGAATCGAAATTTTAACTTTTGAACGATTCTGGAAAAAACGAAAAGTTAGTCCCGGTTCCAATTGATATTCGATTCTCGATACCCAACCCTAGTGGTGCTATAGCACCATGACCACTGCAAAGAAACCCTAAAGAACTACTGGATAACCTTTTTAGAGTGTAGGGAGCATTTGCATTGAACAAACTACTGTAATACTTACATGTCTGCAATATTTTTGTTATTTCAGATGCAATATACACTAAAATTTTAATGTGTTAACCTCATAAAACTCAATTGTGACTACTTGCGGTACACTAGAAGTAAATACATGGACTAAAAAAAGGTAACTCTTTGTTCTGATGGTCCCTTTTGAGTATTCTGTTGACTATAAGTAACTTTGCAACTACATGTCAAATAACTGTCATTGGTGTATTAGCAGACTGTCTGCCTAATATCTGCTAACTCTTTATTGTGATGCTCCTCAAACAGATGTTATACTGACTAACTATACATATCTTTGCAACTACATGTCAACTTATTCTATCCCTAACCCTACCAAGTCTACTAATACTCAATACATCAATGCTTGTTTTGTTCTTATACTCAGTTGTTTATTCTGGACTCAATATCAGACATATTTTATTTTGGCATGGCGAATAAGTATAGATTTATAAATGCTTATTCACAGTTTGTTTGTGTATATAGTGACTTCTAGGTGAAATGATTCATGCCATACTGATAGTTATTTCCAGTATTGTGTACCACTGCCATTAAAATAAGCACACAACACTTTTCCCGGGTTCATATCGGCTCTCTCTAAACACTCTGAGCAGATTTGTTTGGTCTGTCCGGCACAATAAAATAAACACTTCATTGATGGCCGGAGTTTCCTTCCCAAGTGTGTTGATGTTGGTCCCGCAGGAATGTCTGTGTGTTACGAACATTAGTAGCATGACGCTTGCTTTTTAATAGGGTCACTATGTTTTCAGAGTTGAATAAACTGTACTGTAAGTGTGTACCGTAAGTTTGTGTGTTCCTGGTAAACCCTACATTGCAGGGACAGATGTAGTAATACTAGAAATTTTGTGGGGATATTATTTTTGTCCCCACAGCTTAGAAATCATACTAAATTGTTATATATATATATATATATATATATATATATATATATATATATATATATATATATATATATATATATATATATATATATATATATATATATATATATATATATAAAACTACATGTGTATATGTGCGACCTTGTAAAAAATGTCCTCACATAGATGGAAATATCCAACAGTTTGTACAGTATAAAAATATTTTGTTAATGGAAAGTCCACATAAAACATGAAAACACTACGCTTGTGTGTGTGTCTCCACAGCAGTCCGTTCTCCTCATCATTCCAAACACTGTAACTCTCGTCTAGTCAAAACTTACTTAAACAAGAGCTGCTCTTAACATAAACACAATGACTGTGGTGGTCACACACTCTGTTCTTTTACCATTTAAGTATATAAGCTGAAAGCCACCCAGCTCTGTGCTCATCTATCTCTTTCTGTGCACGGCCACTGCTTACTAATGACCTTTGACCCCTTTTACTGAAGGACAGCCAGCCATCTAAGGCATCGGCCACTGCTTTTTTTTCTTGGGTGAAAATCCTCCTCCTCCTTTCTCAGCAGTTGTGTTTGTTGAACAAAGAATGCTGGCTTTTCTAGTGTGTGTGTTTTTTTTTAATGAATAGCTAATATTGGTTTGCCTATTACAAATATTGGTCTTGCTATAAAGAGGAATGAGGAAAAAAAATGAAAGTCAGATTCAACAAATGCACTTTCTTTGTTTCTTTGTCTCCCGCTCTCTGTGTTAGCAAAGAAACCTTGAAAAACGCTTTGGTGGACACATGGCTCACTTGCAATAAGTGATGTCACGCTACACTGCTGCTTGTTGCTAAATGTATCTCACATTTAGTAGTATCTAAATTAGTAGTATCTAAATTTTTAGTAGTATCTAATAGATGCTACTTAAAAATTAGTAGTATCTAAACTTTTTAGTTAGTCCCCAACGCTTCTCTCTTTCTCTCTTGCTGTAATGAGGGCGTTTGGTTGAGAGAGGCAGATGGAAGTGCCTGTGGGATTGTGGGAAGGCAGAAACAGAGGGAGAAGTAGCTACATGGAGGGTTGGAGAGACTGGTTATGGTGGTGCCATGTGGTACCAGAGTCCGTGTCTTGCCTTCTGGACATTTGTGCCAGTCCCTCTTGGTGGTCATCCAGGCTCAAACAACCCTGCCAATTAAAGACTGCCCCCAAGGCCGCCTCTGAGCTTCCTGCTCCACCTCTCTCTCTCTTTCTCACTCACTCCTTCGTTCCTCAGTTCCTTCTGCCAGTCTCCATCCATCCCCTTCCCATCGCCTCTTGTGGTTTCCGCACACGAGTGTCTCTTGTTTCCCCTCAGTTCTTTTCCTCATCATTATCCAGCTTCAGTCCTAAAGCCAGTTAACCCACTTTCAGCTCTCAGAGCAGGATCTGGCCAAGACAGCCCTTCCAGCCCTGACATACTTAAACCACACATTTGAAATTACCAGCCTTGTTATTTATATGGGTGTGTATGTAGTACAAGTATATGTGTGGATAAATCGAGCGTGTTCTAATCCCAAGACGTCATATAACTGACGCCTTTGACCATACGTCAACATTCGACGTTTTAGGGTACCCTTTAACGGCACTTAGATGATGTTATCTAATCCTAACCCTACCCCAGACCTAAACCTAACTTTGTCATCTATCTGATGCTAAAGGTAAAGCATCAGTTCGATGACGCCCTAGGATCATCATCTAACTGACGTTAAAGTGTACCCTAAAACGTTGGATGTTGACGCATGGTCAAAAACGACGTCTTGGGATGAGAATGTGTTGATAAATCATATCATAAAAGTGATCCATTTGACATATTTGCTGAAAAACCCTCAAATATTGGAAGGTGTTTGTCTATCTATCACTGCGATTTAAAATTATAATACTACCCACACCCTACCCCTAAACCTACCCATCACAGAACATTTTCTGCATGATTTGAAGGCTGTTTTCCTCATGGGGACCAACAGAAATGTCCCCATAAGGTCAAAATTTACTAGTATGACTATCTTTCTGAGGACATTCGGTCCCCATAACATAAGAAATACCAGCCCGTTCTCATCCCAAGACGTTATCTAAGTAATGCTTTTGGCCATACGTCAACATCCGACGTTTTCAGGGTACCCTTTAACGTCAGTTAGATGACGCTATCTAATCCTAACCCTACCCTAGACCTAAACCTACCCGCTAAAGGTAAAGCGTCAGTTAGATGACGCCCTGAGGATAGCGTCATCTAACTGACGTTAAAGGGTACCCTAAAACGTCGGATGTTGACGTATGGTCAAAAGCGCCAGTTAGATGACGTCTTGGGATGAGAATTGTTGGAAATACCAGGTACACACACACACAGTAATCAGCAATGACTCATTCTAGATTCTTTCAAAGATGTCAGGGGAGACTCGCATTGGCATGAACCCACTCGGCCCATATGGGCTGGACAGATGTTAGAGGGTGACACACCTATCATGTGTCCCCTAATTCTATTTTCCACAGTCTCCCTGAATCCTGAAACACCTCTCATCACAGCGCACACTGATGCTCATTTTGTTTCCAACCTCCACAAGTGCCATCCTGACAACCTGCCACACCTGTGCCCTGTCAGAAGTCTCCATAAGGGCCAGCAGAACCTGATTTAATTGATCTCTGAAATCAATATAAGGGTATCCACAAAGCTATATTCATACAGCTGGACAATACTGCTGTCAGTTTTCTTTAAGAGTGCTATACAATTATATTCACACACAGTTTGTTTATGAAAGTGACAAACACATTATGTCACTAACTCATATCTGATAGTGAGATCGCACATTAGAGTGCATGATAGCCTCTCTCCGTTGTTTACACGCTTTGCATTGTTTGCATTTAAAGCCTCTGTCGGTTAATTAATATTTGCAGGCTTGTGCAGAATGTACATTTGTCAGTGTAATTAATGGCTATTACAAGAACAAAGTGCTGCAGGAATGAATCCTGAAACCTGGAAAGAAGAGTTGAAATTCCTGTATTGTCCCAAAGTCAATGGGTTTTTGAATAGGCTTTTAGTTCATTGCCTAAAAAGAATGTCTGTTATTAAAACAATCTCAAGATATTTTTACGTTTTACTCTTAAAACATTAAACCATCAGTAATACCCCACTTTTTTAAAGCGTTTACATTGCTTGAAAAGGCGAGTTATGTTAAAGGAGAACTCAATTTTAGCTATTTTTTTTATATTTGGAGTGCTGTCACCACTGACAAACCACAAAAATCGTTGTTGCGTACACCGTGTTATCCTCTTTTTAAAATTCGCTCCCTGTTGACTTCAATGGGGTAAGTTCTAAACCTGCTTTTAGCCTCTTAACAGCCTTGATTTGTCATAATGAGTGCACAGCCATGTGGGTGGTGTTATTAAGAGTGACCACGGTCAATCTGACTGCAGTAGATGTAAAAGATACTAATACAAATGATGTTAATTCAGCCAGCTCACATACCGGTATTTACTTCCTGTTTTCAGTCGAAGTCCACAGTAGTCGATTGTCGAGTTTGCGCGCACGATCATTGGTGTTCAACATCTGATTCGGATGAACTATCCATTTGAGCTGATATTCTCAGAACACCACATAGCAGTGTCATCAGCTGACAGCTGACAGTCTGACTCTCCACTGTTGCTAAGTTAGCAATAATCGCGCACGCGAACTGAACAATCGACTACTGTGGACTTCGACTGGAAACAGGAAGTAAATACAGGTATGTGAGCTGGCTGAATTAAAAAATATACTGCACATCTACTGCAGTCAGATTGACCGTGGTCACTCTAATAACATCACTCACATGGCTGTGACATGACAGCACTCCAAATGTTAAAAAAATTAGCTCAATGTTAAAATTGACTGGAGTTCTCATTTATACTGAAACCCTGAACCGCAACATAAAAAAAATCTGTAAAATCTAGCATTTCGAGATTGAAGTTGAAAATTTTCAAAATTAAAGTTGAAACATTTCAAGATTAAAGTCGAAACATTTCGAGCTTAAAGTCGAAACATTTTGAGATTAAAGTTGAATATTTCAAGATTAAAGTAAAAAATTGAGATTAAAGTCGAAACATTTCGAGAGATGAGAGTACGAGAATACAGTCTTCCGTAGAAGCTACGCGTGTGCTTGCCATTGTCTTGCAAAACACCTAAAACCTGCCACTAGCACCTGTGTGGAATTTTGTTGAAAGCCCAGATAAAAGTAAGCTTCTATTTTGTGATAATCCATGGCAGTTCGATTTCACAAGTGCATTTCTCGTTACACACACGCGTGCGCTCTGAGCTAGTGGACGTGCACTGTTATGAATTCACGCTCTTCTATTATCGTAATGTTTTGACTTTAATCTCAAATTTTTTTACTTTAATCTCAAAACATTTTGACTAATCTCAATTTTTGGCTTTAATCTCAAAATGCTAGATTGTATTTTATTTTATTTATTTATTTTAACGTTGCGGTTCAGGGCTTCTGTACCTTTAAGTGGAAAATGTGACTACAAAGGCTGTCGCCGGAAATTAAATGTTGTCAAGTCAAAGAGAAAATTATCTTCTAACTAGTTTGCTTTTACATTCTTGTTGTGTACCAGTTAAACTTTCTAACTGGTACATTTATATATAAATAAAATAAATCTTGAATGAGTTGTCGGCAGCGTAATGGTGGTGATGCTGAATTCATGCCACCATGGTGCAGTTTGTTTACATTTACATTGTTACTTCTGGTGATAGTATTTAGGATAATAATCCAGGAAAATTTAATTGAATTTATTGGCTTTTTGTTAAGTGAACCAGGGTGTTGCTAATTCCAGGCTGCCTTCAATGGTCACCAGTCTTGGACATCATTCAAGGCAGTAGTTGTCCAATTGAATTTATAGCTTATTGGTGTTAAAGCTAGAGCATGCTCATATGAAAGGCTGTCAGGGGGTGAGATACTGAGTATTGGATCATATTCAGATTCTGCATATTGACAGGCAAACTGGCACAACCCAGATGTGAATTACAAAGCACCATTCTGCATCACAAGAAAGATTCAAAATACACTAGCTGGCTGTGTACAATATCCTTTCACTGTTTTTTCTTTATCTCCCCTCGAGCTGTAATGAAAAGACATGGCATTTAAGTTTCCGTATGTGAACAAACAAGACTGCTCAAGGAGAATTTAACAATTTTCAGCTGCTTTTTTCCTTGTCCTTGGGCGTAGGTGTGTATGTGACAAGTAACTGCGAAACAATGTTGAATTATAGCGATTTTGATAACATTATAATCACTAAAGGTCAGTTTGATACTAGAAGTCTCGTTCTGTAACATACAATCAATACTTCTGTTTTCTAAACAGTGAGTGTGTTATCGAATGCCTGAATGCCTGGTGGTTTAATAAATAGGTTGAAAAGCATTGCTGGTGCTCTAATTGGTCCACTTTGGGAGTGGAGTTTGTGTTAACGGGACATAATAGCATAATAATGCAGACCCTGGGTGGATGCTGCTTATACACCGTTGGCATGAGAAAGCTCTACCAGCCCTCTCCAAAGGGCCCTTCATCCACTCTCACACTCAACTCATTTATTCCTGCCATTCTCACCTCAATCCGGAAGGATTCATGAAGCATGCTGATAGAGCATTCCCTCAGTCCTGGAGACCTCTTTCTTTGCTCTCAGGAAAGGAGAGATGTTAAAGAGAGACATTTGTAACTGGTAATTTTCATGCCAATTTATTAAATTTAATGCGACTGATGTGTTGTTTTTGAAAGGTTTAGACTAACTTTACAAGACCAGCCCGTTCTCATCACAAGGCGTCATCTATTCTAACTGACGGTTTTGACCATGTGTCAACATCCGACACACATGGCACCCTTTAGCGTCAATATGAGAAGCGCCTCCTAGTGGTCTAACTCTAACCCTACCCCAGACCAAAACCTACCCATGTCATCTAACTGACGATAAAGGTTGCCATGTGCGTCGGTTTTAGACGCATGGTCAAAAGTGTCAGTTAGATGACTCCCTAGGATGAGAGATTCATTGAAAGGACGGTAGCAAAAAATCTGTTATTATGTGATTAATTCGTTTCTTTGGTTAACACAAAAGGAAGTATTTTAAATAGTTTTCTTGTTGCTGGTTTTCATGCAGTTGTACAGAATAGGGATGACTCTTTCAAGCTTCAAACATGACTCGAAATTGTATTTATGCTATAGTGCTTGAGTCAAAGAACATAGATTGATGGATTCTTTAATCCTTCCTTATTCATCCATCCATTGATAGTCCAGTCACTCTTCACTTTGATTTCACTTTACTTTATCACTTTATTGACTAGAATATTCTGGTAACACTTTACAATAAGGTTCATTTTTAAACATTAGTTAATGTAACTAACATGAACTAACCATGAGCAATACATTTGTTGCTGTTTTTGTTCATCTTTGTTAATGTTAGTTAATACAAATCCAGCTGTTCATTGTTTGTTCATGTTAGTTCACAGTGCATTAACTAATGAACACAGTGCATTAACTAACAAGATGTAAATGTAGTAAATGTTGGAATTAACATTAACAAAGATTAACAAATGCTGTAGAAGTATTGCTCATTCTTAACGTTAACTAATGCAGTTAGCTAATTAACCTTATTGTAAAGTGTTACCGAATATTCTTCTGAAATTCACTTTTTTGGTGGTTGGCCTCACAGGTCTGGAACAATGAAAGGGTTAGTAAATCCTTTTTTGTTTGTTTGTGTCTTTCTTTTTTGTGTGTATGTGTGTGAACTATTCCTTTCAGCTTCAAAATCACAGCATTTTCTGTCCCTCCTGACTAATGGCCAGCCTACATGCCCTTTACTTCTCCCTAGAGGTATGGAAAGTTTCCAGCCTTTGGCACTCTTTCCTTTTGATAGATGTCTTCCTGGGTGCTCCTGATCGGGTAAACAGGCCCCGGGTTCCATATTTATGAAGCCACCACTTCAGGATTGTCATCAATAATGAGCGGCTACAACCAACCTTTCAGTCATTACATGAAAAAATAAAATCCGTGTCTGAACTCGGGCAGCACAGGAAGGACTGTAATGAGACAAAGCACTGGGATCCGCTGGGAACCTGAGACACATTGCCTGGGCTTGATTGACACGATGTTTGCTGGCATCTCGCTGTCCTTTATACAAATTCAACAGATGGTCTCAATGAGGTCAAACACAGCACTGATTTAGACTCTACATGGCCATGTTTTCTCTTCCAATTAAATTCAACATCAAAACACAAGCTTAAGTGTTGTTTCTCAGTGTAGTTTAGAGACCTAAAGAGGGAGGAAAATAGTGAATACAGGAGAGAAATACCTCCTTGGAGACTGAAGGAGCTTTCCTGGGTGGAGAAGTTCTCCCAAACCAAAGAAGAGTGCCTTAAATTGGAGCACTTATTTGTTTGTGGATGAGAGGTACATCATGGAATGAATACGCCTGAGGAAAAAAAAAATGCCTGTGCTTCCGCTAGCACAGACACACAACATTTAATTAGATGTAAAGGACTTAGAGGATTTTTATTGTTACAATACAACTGTGTCCTTTACCACAGACAACTGTTTCTTTTAATTGCAACATTTTAAAATAATAATAATAATAATAATAATAAGTTTATGATGTACGTAATATGTTTTACGTAATATGACTTTACTTCTTTTTTATATATATATAAAATGTGTCTCACTATTACGTTTTTCCTCTTTTGTATTCTGGGGTGTTAAACTTCCCAGTCGTAGAGTGTAAGTAAACAGAGCAATTCAATGAACATTAAAATACACATTATTTTCAACAGCGCAAACCTTTTTTTTTTTGGGCATTAAAAAACTGTCAGGATTTATTATAAAGACCCACATTGAGAAAATAGAAAATCACACTTATTTGCCCTGTTTAGTAAATCTGGCCCTAATAAATAGAGTGCTTTGAAACACGTGCATGACCTCATTTACTTTACTTTAAACCATTGAAACTGCTTTACTCTAACCACAATTTAATATATATATATATATATATATATATATATATATATATATATATATATATATATATATATATATATATATATATATATATATATATATATATATATATATATATATATATAATTATTGTCTGTGTTAAATGTCAGTAAGACTATAAAACATGTTGATGGACTTTAATTTGTATTGAACCCAGAACATTTCTTTAAAGTGATAAACTACCATCAAAAACTTTTTTCATGCATCTGTTTTTCATGCATCTGTCAGTTTTGAGATTTTGGTCTTTTTGGCTTTTCATAAAGTGTTTTTTTCAGACAAGTGAAAATAAAACATTCAAAATTCACTTTTATAGCACTATCTATTTCCGATTCTGCAGATTTAAATTACAGTACATATCTTTAAAGACTGTTTTCTCAAAAGTGAGTAAGTGAAAATTTTCCACTTTAGTAGCACTCAAATACACAAAACTTCACAATTTTATTCAGTATCTATATTCTGAATGGTTTTACGTTGGGGTTCGTTTATATATCATTTGATTTTATTCCTAAAAAAAATGTTTTGTTTATTTTTTTCTCCATAATCCACTCTCAAAAAACATTTGACTCAAAAAAAAAAAAAAAAATATATATATATATATATATATATATATATATATATATATTATTATATCTTATTTATGGAAATTGTATTAGATAATGCTTCATTTACATATTTAAACACTCAATGTTTAAATAACTTGTTTAATCTTAATGTAATCAATTAACTGGGGAAGTATGGTGATATGTCTTTTTTTTTTACCGTGACGTATCTGTAGTACTGTAGTCGTTCTCTCTTTGTTTACTCTCTTCCGCCACTTTCACACATAAAATATGAGTTTATCTTCCCCACCTCAGACATTCCTCCACTATTTCTTCTACATTCTCCCTCTCTATTTAATAATCCTAGGATATATTGTAGATCATTGTTTTTGTAGGATGTCTCTGCAGAGAGGTATGAGAGCGTTTTTACTGCCTAAAGGATGACAGGACTCATAAAACCAGATTCACATAGGAATTTAACAAGTCAATAGTGTTCATTAAAATTAATGAATAGCAAAGCTTTGGCACCAGATGCCAGCTTCTCAAAGTCCTCGGTGGTCACAGAACGCAACTCAGCCATCCATGGTTTTCCCCTAAAGTAAGGACAAAGCAAACACAAGATGTAATTTGACTTTGAGGGGACTGGCACCAACTGCCTCCTGCTTTCTCATGGTAATTTATAATCTCAGTCGTCAACTAAATATTAGCATTTGGCATCTCTAGGTGCGCATATGTCCGAGGAAGGCGGCCAGTATGCTGATGTTGGTAGTGATGAAGGTTTTGAGGGATGTACTAGGATTCAACAAGCTCTAGCAGACCTATTTAGGGTGGTAGATAAACCTGATTTTGTCTACATGTTCACCAACAGGACGTGAACAGGTGAAAGGACTCGATAACTGGAGTGTACAGTCATTAGCCTGAGCACAGTTTAATTAAAATCCCAAACAGATGATCTTGTCAGAGATTGGATGTAACCCAATTACAATGAGAACAGTTGCCCAAATTCATCAGAGCTGGATTAGGAGTAAGTGTGTGTGGATGTACCTATATATATATATATATATATATATATATATATATATATATATATATATATATATATATATATATATATATATATATATATATATATATATGCACACACAGAGAAAGAGAGACTCTTGGATTGCACTGCACTGTTTCTCATTAAGCAGGCTATTATCACCAATAATTTCCATGCAACCTTCTTAATTTTTCAAAGCAGATATTGAAAGCTTATTTCCTCTAAATCTTCATTGTTTAATTCATATGTGGGTGTCAGCGGCAATTCAGTCTAAGCTAAGCATTCTCTACTTACTGTATAATGCTTTCTTGCCTGTCTGTATTTTTTGTCCATTATTAATGGAAAAAATGGCATCACACACTTAAAGCATGCCTTCTCTTCAGATGTGTAAGTATAAAGGGACGATGTGATTATAGCTCCACTGGCGCTGATTTTATAAGTGATAATTTTCACATTGTGAATTTTTTTTTTATCTCAACTCTCAAGTGCTTATTGATTCGTCTAAATCAGTGAAAACAGATACCATGAGACTCAAATATAATAAAGCTCAGTCTTAAAGACATGCTCGACTGGTCTTGAGATTCCTTAGATTCTCTCCTGCTATCAACGACACTTGAACACCCAACACTGTGTAATAGCTGAAAATCAAGTAGTGAGGGACTGAGCTGAACTCAAAGCTATGAGTGATTGCAGAAGTTTGTGGTTAGTGGTTAAGAGCACAATTGTTGTGGTATTAGTGAGGGTTTAACACGGTCATTCAGGAGGTGGAGTGGCCCTCTTGATCCCTGCAGCTCATCAAGATGATTTTTATTGAACAGCAAAAAAAAAAAAAAAAAAAACTCTAAGTGTGAAAAGAGGTATACTCTTTTTCTTCTCTAACCCACTCTGTACGGAGACGTGCCCTGGTCAAAAAATACATTTAAGACCTGTGGAATATGTAAAACTCAATAGCCTGTGGTTTTTGAAAGTGCTAAATAGAGCACATCATGGATTGATTCACGCCGAGCTGTTTTCACTGTGGCCTTTTCACTCCTTTGAAATATCCTATTAATTTTTTAACACAGCCCTTTTGATTAAGCAGCCTTGAGGGGGATGAGTTGCTCGACACTCTTTTCTCCGTACGTCTTGTTGGATCCAGTCGACCACCAGTAGTGGTTTTTCATTTTCACCAGTCGATGTTTATTTCTTGTGCAGTGGTCCTCATTAGGGTTGGGAACTACGTCAGATATTGTCCATTCCGGTTCTGATTCCGGTTCCGACCAAACGATTCCGGTTCCAGGTTCCCATTCAATTAAAAATATTAGTAAGAGAAAAATCCACAATCCTTTTTGTGTTTATTTCTTATAGTACTTGACAAATGAGTTTAACAGACTGGTAATGTAAACAAATTCAACATGTTATTAAGCAATCTTTAAAAAAAAAAAAAAAGTTAAAAAAGGAAATTAAAAAGTTCTGCATTCTCTAGGGGTGTAACGATACACAGAAATCACGGTTCGATTCGATACCTCGATTTTAAAGTCACGGTTTGGTACATTTTCGATACAGCAAAAAGAAAGAAATGCCAGAGAAATTTCCTATTTGTTTAAAGAAAAAATATTTTTAAATAAGTGTGAGTTTTCCTAGATCTTGAAACTTTCAGGTTTATAAATGGGGGTCATCTTTGAAGGATGAACAAATAATGTTTTGGTCATCACATTAAAAATAACATTTAAATATATATTTATTTATATAATATTTGAATTTTGAAGTGCTGGAAAAAGTTGTGTGAAGTACTTGAAAGCATTTCACCATTCCAGCCAAACTGGTTCCAGTTAGTGTTACACTAGGGATATTCAGATCTTAAATCCATGGTGAATGTTGCTGGTCTGTGGACGTAAAGTATTACTAGTTCATTCACGGCACAATGTTTCTCCTGGTTTCCATGACAGCGCTGTTTGATCTAATAGTGACCTAAGGTTAATAACGGAGAAATGTGAATGCATCTCACTAGATCTCGCAGCGATGTTATTACCTCAGTGGCGAATTCAAATGTTTTCTTTACCGGATCTCTCGATCGAGATCGGCTTGCGCTGCTCAGATGTTGCTGGTCTCAACTGATAAACGATCCATGAAGCACATAATGAGTAGCGCAGTTTCGTTCTGAAGTCTGAGAGATTAACTCTTATTTCAGGCTTTACGTAGTGATTCAAGATAAGATAAAAACACGTTTTAAAAAAAAAAAAAAAAAAACATTCATGATGCACTCGCTCATTGTATACATTGTAAATTCTGAACACAAAAAAGTTACGGACTGCATCTGTTTTGACTACTACCCGTCAATGTTTACTCAAACTATAATCTCACTACTTCTGTAACGTTAATCATTTGAATATGTGTAACACATAAATATTGATACTTTGTGATCGTAAAGCAGTTTCATATCGACAACTGCTCTCTCTCTTAGCGCAGAACTAATTTTATTGTACTAGAGAGTGACTCGGCGGGCGCGCTCGTGTGTGAGAGCAAATCGAAGTTTTTGTCATTTAGAAATAAGGCGCCGTAGGCGTTTGAATTGAAATCTTTTAAAGATTAATCATGCAGCTCTATCTCTCTCTCTGTCTGCGCCTTGAGGTGAAACACTAAAGGATAATCTAATCCCAGGACTTCGCCCACATATCGCATCAGAACCGTTTTCGGAACCGAAACGTAGGAATTTTGCAGGGTTCCGGTATTTTTTCAAAAACACTACCTCGTTCTCGGCTCCCAACCCTAGTCCTCATACAGTTTTGTTTCCGTAATCAGGCTGATATATTTTCGTCATTCTGGCTGATATATCACTAACCACCACATTGCATTGGCAAAATACATTGCTGTGAGGTCAGTATACTGATGCATGATTGCATGAGACGTAGCATGATGCCTGAGGCCCTGTTGAAATTCTCACTCCGTGGGAAAGTCTGGCGGATTGTTTGGAGGCTATAATCTTTTACCCAGATGACTCTTGTACCCACTTCCAAGGCTCAGGATGGGCAAGAGAGAATGTAATAGATGAGTCTGATTTGCCAATCTGTTGAGAGACCTGTGCTATTCTGGGATAAAGCGTGATAGTCCATTACTCAGATTGGAGACAGATAAAAGCCTGTTCTTGAGGGTCCAGCTGTTGGAGGCATTATGACAGCCTAATGCAGTTCACATTGTGAGCATCCAGCACAAACAGTAGTCGCGGCGGCCGAGAGTCCCTCATTTGGGTTGAATCAACAGTGTAGATGGGCTAGTAATTGCTACAAGCTGCCCACGACATCGAACAGTTGTTGTTATAAAGACTTTATGGGGGTAATCACAATCTGTGTGTCGTTAGAGTGCTAGTTTGTGTCTTGCATGAACTATTCCAGGTGGACTTTACCAATGAAAAAAAGAAGCTAAATGCAGAGGTATTTCGATTCTGGTCAAGCTGGGCTAACCCGTGGCACTCTTGATGTCCGTGGCCGTCCGCATAACCCAAAGTCTCATTTACAGCAGCGAGCCACAAAGCGGATTTTCCATAGGTGGCTGCCCTGAACAACTCTTCACAAAACACAGTCGAGGTTGATTCAGAGGGTGAAGAAAGGCTTACAACCACCCAGCGAGCTCTTAAATCCAACCATATGGAGGAGATTGGTTCTGTCCCTCCTCCTGTGCCCAATCTTTCATATGTGGCACTGCTGCACCATGACTCTAAAGCTCATGCTAAACCCACTCAGGCTCATCACAGCCCCAGGTCTGAAAATAAAGAGGTTGAAATGCACACAAACACACACTGATAGGGGACAGAACTCAACCAGGTGCAGACCCTAAATGAGCCCATTCATCATGACAGAAAATTTTAAGGTAGAAGAACATCGTAAAGCAGCAAATTCCTCTTAACAAATGAGAAATCGTACATCCTTTTTAAACTGTTATATTGCATTTGTTTTTTCAGCACATTCTATTCACTCTGCCAGATGCGCAGTATTCATGAACTGTCCCTGAAAAAGACATTGATCACTGGTTACTGGATATAGCTCGAAAGAGAAGCAAAGAATTTTCCTCATTGTTTGGATTCTAAACCACATATTTTTCTGTAAGGAAGTGGGCTTTACAAGCTGTTTTAGGCCTCGCTTGGTTTTGAGGCTTCGGTGGGTGAGACATTTACAAGGGGACATGAGCTCAAGCTTGCAATTTTTTTTCTCCATATATAGTCAAGCTACTTGACCACAAACCAAGGGCAGACGAAGAGTCTGTGGAGGGACTGGGTGCAGGCCACCATTGGTTTGCATGTGTAAGGATACACAATGCCTCATGTGATTAAAAAGATGCCATAGCTTTGGGCTACTTTGGTCGTAGTGTCACTTTAAAGTCGGTGTGGAAATGCACCCCTTTTATCTTTTAATGCACATTCCTAGGCTTGTGTGTGTTTGATTTAGCTGTACATGAAATTCAAAAGTAAAAAAAAGATATATAATCAATACGTATTTGACAGTTTCAGCCACAATTGACCCTTTTGATTGACAGGCGATCTGACCAATCGTAATCCGCAATCCGCCATTTTGTCTGACAAAGCGGTCAGGAGAGTTAGTAGATTAACCCCCTGTGGACCAAGGTGTATTTGGGGTCCTTGGGATGCTTTGACATGCACTGACATCCGTGCTTTTTTCAGTTATTTATAAATATGTTAATTGCACAGGTGTAAATTCACTCTATATAGCACAAATTGGGCTACCATAATATGCGAGCAACATGTATGTACATGTTTGTATTTTAAGAGAATAATGTTTATGTTTGGTTATAAAAAAATCTAA
Source organism: Hybognathus amarus (assembly GCA_030378365.1). Lineage (NCBI taxonomy): Eukaryota > Metazoa > Chordata > Actinopteri > Cypriniformes > Leuciscidae > Hybognathus > Hybognathus amarus. The sequence goes on along the minus strand of JAQIUQ010002570.1, from coordinate 362,454 downwards.
TGGAAGTTGCTGAAATAAGACCACAAAACGCATACTAAATATGTGTCCACAAGACTTTTGACTAATGGTTGTTGTCGCTTTCGAGTTCTGGCTTCGAAATGATTTGAAAATTATTCTGCCTAATCCTTAACATAAAACACAACATTAATTTATCCTTTTTTTTGTCAGAAGAGGTTTGTGTAGGAGTTGTAATGGCCTATCAATATTAATGAGATGGGGGATTTAAACTTGAAAAACGGAGTGTACCGCTTTCTTTCCGTGGTTAAAACAACACTCCTTATGTTCATTCATGTTTATTTGATGCTATAAATTAACTAGAGGGAAGAGATGATTGGTTCACGAGCAGCTTTACAGCGATCTGTCAGACATACTTAAAGAGCCATAAAATGGTATGTATTGATAACATTTCTTTAAAAAATGACTAAATTTGAAAGGTGAGATTTTGTTTCATATTAAAAGTAACCTGTCTGTACTGTCTGTTAGTGCGTTGTCAGTCTCCTTTCAGCTCTGCGATGTATTGTTCACTGCGTGAGAACGTTTGGCGTGAGAACGGCGTGGCTTGTCAGACATAGCAACAGTAACTAAAAGGGGCGGGTCTTTGCGAACGGTCAATTCTCTCTTATCCTGGTTCTTAAAGTTTAAGTTTTTCATGCAATCAATTTCAGATTGAAAAACACAAGTCTCATTGAATATCTGATTTTGCTCTGAAATACTTAAGTGTACGAATGTAAATTGTGTTGCATTTCCTGACTTTGCGTACCTTAAACTTAAAGGCCCAATGAAGTGCTTTGGAACATGCAGCTTTGTATGATGCGTTGACGTAATTTCCAAAGAAACAGGAAGCTAAGGCAGGACATATTCAATGGCTCCTCCCCCTTTTCAAATAGCCGACAGCATTCGGTTTACCTCACAGACTTCAAATCTTTATTTCACCAGAACAAATAGAGAGCGCGAGCCACAAGAGAACACTGTATCCATGCCAACTGATAGCAGTGGTATCATGCCACTGATAATACAATAGTTTCAATATTGACCCTGGCAAAACCCATATTGCTTTGTGACGGACGCTTTATATTCTATAGAGCATTTGAGATTTGATTAAACAGAAGATGTAATGAGAAGCTGATGTCATACAAATCTTTGATCCCTTTTAGCAGAAGTGACTGTAAGTTTTGAAGTCTTATATCTCCCAAGTGCAAATTTGGTCATTGGTTTGGAACACACCAGCTCTTTCATAACCTTAAGCCCACATTTATACTGAAAGCTGAAGAACTTACATTTTGATTTCAGGGTGCCTTTATAACATTTTTAGGGGCATGTTGTAGCGATCTCTAACTGGTTTGAACTGTCATCTTTCAGCCAAAATTAATCAGTAAATTCATGAGCGCTACTCCTGATGTCACATTGATTAGCAAGATGACATCCATGACTAGACGTAAATGTAGGTATTTTGACCAAAGGAGCTTATATAGTGTATAATGAAAGCAGCCATTATTTGCCATTTTTGTGAAAAACAGTATATTAATATATCATTTCTTAAATGTAAATTGACTGTAATTTATTTACTTTTCATTGTGAGTATCTTGTATTTTAACAAGCTACAGTTTTCAACGTAGCTTCTCAGTGCTGTTCCCAGGGTGGAGAAAAGAGGTGTGAAAAAAAGAAATTGATTTAGAAAAGCAAGACTGTTGTAGATACAAAGTCAGAAACATGAGGGGAGGAGGGTATGTCTGTCACCAGACATCTGAGCGCAGACTGTGAAAGAAATCTAGAGCGCGGAAAAGAGAATGAGGGACGAGTGTTCAGGGGACGGATTAAAGTGCAAAACAGGATCAAATGTATATGAGAACATTTCAGAGCGCATGTGACAGTTATTAATCACCAACGCCCACTTATCAACACAAGATGCATGCTGAATTCCAGCAAGCATTAACCCAAGTGCCAATCCAAGCTTCAAACAAGGAAAGACCCACTTTTCTAATGCCCCGTTGGTTTTGGTCTCGGCAGGGTTGCACTTGCCCACTGATGCAGCTTTTTAAATCCAATCAGGTCCCACATCGCATCATCAGACGGGTAGAAAGTGGTAGACATCAACTTTTATTCGTAGCTTTTGTTAAGAGCAATGTTTCTCTGTGTATCCCTAGCCAGAAAATGACAAGTAAATGTTGAGAGTTGTCTGTTTGGGTAAAGAGAATGGCAGGTTTGCATCAGAAAACTGGGTTGGAAATAGAAGACGAGCTGCCAGTGCTGACTGGGACTGGCTCTGTTTCCATCTTTGCAGACACATTCTCCATTTCTAAATTGAGCACTTTACAAATGGCATTATAAATTCACTGACTTCGCAAACGAACCTACATTAACTTCATTCTGTGGAAATGGATACTATGCATAAGGTCAGCCATGCGAATGCTATTGATTTAGTTAAATAGTTAAGTAAATAGAAAGCTGATATCCGGTAACATACATTTTAGACAAACATTTACTGTTTCTATTTTTGCTCTGCCATCAAACATAGTTTTAAACGAAGCCAAAGTAGAATCCTAAATTGGATTCCTAAATTGATCTGTGTTGTTGAACGAATTGGATGTTAAGTTAATGATTCAGTGACTACAATAAAACTAACAGTATTTATATCGTTTTTACCTCTTGTAACCAGAGGTAAAATCTATATAAATACTGTTCATTTTCTCACACAAACCGCTCGTTTCAGTGTCTTAGGCCATCAATGTGTACTTACATTTACATGTCATTAAATCATGTTTAATTTGGACTTCTTTGTGCATGCTCTTTGAGGTGGACCCCATAGACCTGCATTATATGACTGATAGACACAAACGGTTTGACCTAAAAATATCGAAATTGAAACTACTGCAGAAACAAAGACACCTACATCTTAAACATATCAAAAACATTTTTCAAAGTAAACTTTCCCTTTAAAGGGGAAATGAAGCAGTGAATCAAGTTTACATGATTTACAAGATGGATTTCCAATATTATCAACAATTATATAAGAAACATGACAAATGTAAACATTTAGAAGAAAAAAAGAAAAATGTTTACATCTTTCGCCGCCAGGGTGCCGCCATCATGGAGTATTCTAACATGTGACGTCACAGGGTTGATTGGTTCAGGCTCTATCCATAGACAGTAAGTGAATATCGCAACATTAAACTGTTTACACCAGTGTTTTGACCACGAACGACTAATGTTAGGTACAGTCATTAGACAAAAAAGACGACGTCTAATGTTATATGTTGACAAACTGCACATAGAAACATTGTTTGTGATGTCTGCCGTCATATTCCCGTCTCGTCAACACCATGTAAGTTACGTTGCTGTGTCAGAAAAGTCGATGGGGGTTTGGGGCGAAGAGCAGGTTTGCGTGAGGTAAGTTAGACATTTTGAAAGTGGCGATGCTTTCCCTGAAGGATGTCAGAGCGGATACACTTTTTCCTAGTACATGTAGGCTGTAGCTACGTTAGCTACTAGCACTACCAGTGCGAAAACATGGACGTTTCATTTCCCCTTAAACAAATACATGCTAACTTACATGTTGTTGATGAGACGGGAATATGATGGCAGACATCGCAAACAATGTTTCTATGTGCAGTTTGTCAACATATAACATTAGACGCCGTCTTTTTGTCTAATGACTAGGGTTAGGTATCGAGAATCGAATATTCGATTGGAACCGGGACTAACTTTTAGTTTTTCCCGAAATCGTTTAAAATGTTAAAATTCTGATTCCTAGTTTCGATATTCACAGTCCGCCGACCGGAAGAAGAAACCGCTGAACAACACCAACGAAGAAGTGTCTACTGGAAGTGTTGGCATAACAGCGCGAGTCAAACATGAGTAGCTTACGTCGGCGGCCCAAAGTGTGGCTTCACTTTTCTAAAAATAACGAAATCTCGGCAAAATGCAAAATTTGTGACAGAAAGAGTATTTCCTTCAGAAAGACCATTGGTTAGAAAGGTTAGCTAAACTTTTTTGACCCTGCCTCTTAAAAGAATTGGAATCGAGAATCGTTAAGAACCGGAATCGAAACAAGGAATCAAAATCGGAATCATTTAAATTCAAACGATACCCAACCCTACTAATGACTGTACCTAACATTAGTCGTTTGCGGTCAAAACACTGGTGTAAACAGTTTAATGTCGCGATATTCACTTACTCTCTATAGATAGAGCCTGAGCCAACCAACCCGTGACGTCACATGTTAGAATACTCCACAATGGCGGCGCCCTGGTGGCGAAAGATATAAACTTTTTTTCTTTTTCTTCTAAATGTTTACATTTGTCATGTTTCTTATATAATTGTTGATTATATTGGAAATCCATCTTGTAAATCATGTAAACTTGATTCACTGCTTCATTTCCCCTGTACTTTCCTGGGCAGTAATCTAAAGCATTACCGATACTTCTTTCCACTTCCAGTAGAACTATTCAGCCATGAATGTTTCTTTTCTCCAAAGGTCACTGTCTATTCAAGGCTTCTGTATGCATGGTACAATGCTGCTATGGGATGCTACACATTTAAATGGACTGTTGAGGGCACAGGTCAGGGCTCTCTGTATCCATGAGGATCCCAACACAAATAAATAATCAAAATCAGCATTGTTGCGTTTTATTTGTTGTAATAATCCCAGTTCCTGTCAAAAGCAATGCATTTATGTCAAGAGGCCATATTTGAGATTAATAATGACCTTGTCGTTGATACCATAATAGAGACTTTTCTATGGCCCCTCTAGGCTGAACTTCTTCTGTCAACAGCCGAGTCTCTAACGACAGCTGTGGCCGCACAAGTTCTCAGACCTTCACAAAACGCCAATCATCACCTCGCTCTCTCTGGGAAAGCGTTCTCGCGAAATATCCCGTCCAACTGGCTGAAGCTTCCTCCGCATCCACGTCTTCTGCTGGCATCTGACAAGTCGCTCTCTCTAAAGTGAAAACATACGGCGTGACCCTCTTTGCCTGTCCGTCCCAATGCCCGACTTACTTTCAAGCCCTCCCAATGGGAGGCCATGAGTAACTTCATTTTTCAGCCTACTGTTCTGTCACCTGATACCCTTGAAGGGATTCTTCTCCCCGGAGTGTGTGTGTAAACTGCTTCTGCTTTCTCCCTCCCTCACGTTTTTTTCTTTTTCGTCTGTGACTGAAACCAGATGGAAATCTGAAGGGCCGCTTTGGCCCCGGCATGTTCAGGTCCTCGCACTTTGACACAGATGTTTCCTCTCCTCTTATGTGTTTTCATTCTTTTTCTTCTTTCAAATGGGATTGATTCCTCCAAGGCCCCAGTTACTTGAGAGGCCAGTGTGAGATGGACGCAGGCGTGGGAGGATAATATCTGTGTGTGAATGTCTGGAGCAGTTCTTCTGATCAGTTTAAAATAAATTGAATATTTTGAAGTTTGTAATGTAGTTGATGAGGACAAATAGAATATATTTGACTCCCTACTAAATAGGTTGGTAAAGTCACAGCTTTCCGTATTTGAGAGTGAAATAGGATATTTAACATTAAAAATGGCTTGCCGAGACTTAGATTCTGTCAATTGTGAATTTATTGAATCACGAAAAGTCTGCATTTTATTAAGTATTTTAGAGTTAGGGGAATTTTTTTTTTTTTTTTTTTTAATGAGCGATCGTTTCGCTTGATAAGACCCTTACTCATCATCTGAAATCATTTAAAGCCCTTTGAACAGTTTGCAGTTTACACTGAAACTGTTTTTTGAACCTTGAACCGTTTGGTTCCCATTGAAGTTTATTATATGGAGACAAATCCTGGAATGTTTTTATCAAAAACCTTAATTTCTTTGCGACTGAAGAAAGAATGACATGGATATCTTGGATGACATGGGGGTGAGTAAATTATCAGCAAAAAGATTTCTTTAAAAGTGAACTACTCCTTAACGGTCACTTGCCCGTATACGAGCAACCTAACTTTTCTTCACTATATTACTATTAAATCCTAATCTAGTCATGACAAACTATATATCGTTGGAAAGGTCTAAGACTCCTAAATATATATTTTAGGTCTGTTTTTTTCTTACAAATTATGAATGAACAGTAATATATGAATTTATGACAAGAGTGCGTCTCAAAAAAATGAGACCTTTGTCACAAAAAGTCGACGCACACACTTTTAATGATTGAAACTTTGTTTTTCAGTGCTAAAAGTTCATAATAAAACATAATTAGTATTTGTCAATAAAAAAAGATAAAATTATATTTTAAAAAGTAAGGTAAGAAGTCCTCTAAAAAGTATAATATATATATATATATAAATATATATTTTTAATTATTATTATATCACATATTTTAGTAGTTGTCATAAATTAGGTATCATTTGAAAGGTTACAAACTCAGAATTCATCCGGTGAAAACCGTTTTGAAATTGGACGTTGCGTTGCCATAGAAACGGTATTTTGTATTAGGCCCCTCCCCTTTTGGGCATCATCTTTACATAATTTATTATGAAAATCTTTTCTAATCTTGACAAAACACATATTGTCAGAAAGGTCTGAGTCTCAAGGTTCCATTTTTAGTGACAGAAGTGATATTTGGATAGAAATGTATTAATTTGTTATGGCAAAATGCATACAATTAAATTCAATGAATTCAATGGCACCCGGTGGCTATTTTTGGTACTACGACTAAACAAAATCTCGTGGGAACTTCAACTTTTGTGATATCAACTTCAAATTTGGAACACAACTTGGTTAGATATATAGCTTTCATTTTATAGTAATTTTATAGTAAAACATATTTTGTAAAATATTTATTTAATATTAAAAAAAATATTAATAAAGTATATTTGATTTACTGTAAATTATAACTTCCATAACTTTAATTTTTTGAAGTGCTTTCACTTTAGTAATAATCTGCTGATTGTTTTCTTTAAAACAAGACCAAACTTAGGTCTATATTCCAAAGCATTCTTGAATTACAACCATTTAAGTTTGTATAGTGTATTTTTATGTCAGATTATCAAAAAAGGGGGGTGACAGGTAAAGGGTTCATGTAAAAATGCATGCACATATTCAAAACCATAAAGGATGCATGTTTACAGCTTCTTTCAAAACACAGTACAGAATTAGTCAATTGCTATAAATGAAACTATTTTTTTTTAAATGGTTTCCATTAGTACGTTTTTGTATTTAAAAGCCCTATTGACTAATATATGCTAATTTGTTTGGTTTGTTTTCATCCGTACCACTGGCAATTGGTTTCATAATCACAATCTCATTCAATATTTCTCTCAGGTTAAACACCATTGTCAAGTGGAGCACCGAGAAATCTATTAATGACTCAATATGAATTTTTGAACATGAGCAAACTAAGTAGATGCATCTATTTTGAAGGTTGTCTAATGAAACTGGTTTAATTAAGAGGTTTTATTAGACTACAATAAGACTGCCAAAATAATGTTTCATTTGGTGAATATCTCTCGTTCTCTCACTCTAGATGTGTTCATCTGTGCAAGAAATATAGGACAAATAAAACATCAATCAGACGCTGTTGTTGCTACTTCTAAAAGCTTTCATGAGGCGTACGAGGCTTCGCTAAGCACTTCAAAGAGACCATCATCTGCTCAGAGGAGACTGTGACATATTTCAGACATTTTTCAAATCCATTTCGAAATAAAACTGTGTGCGTTGACTTTGAAAGCATTATTGCACTGGGAAAATAAAAGGCGAACGTAGCTGAACACAGGCCGTACCTAATCATAACGTAATATGTTACAAATTGGTAGCACGCGTGATGACAGACACTTGAATTGTTTGACATGGTGATGAAATCGTTGACATATGTCTGTTAACAGTGGATTTTAGGTTGTTTTTTTTTACTTTCCCTCGTGGAAATAAGAGTTCACTCAAAATGACTTCAATTTCTTCATACACAAAGCTTCAATATGGTTTCAGAAGATTTAAAACTCGCCGCATAGACTGACTTTTATGACACATATGTGGTTGTTTTTGAAGCTTTGAAAGTGTCTTTGTGATTGCAAGAAACAACATTTCATGAATAGAATCGAATTTCAGTCAGTTTGGAGTGACAAGGTTGAGTAAATGATTTTAACTTTATTTGAACTGTGCCTTTAAGGTCAGCGAGACTCTCCACAGCAGTTTTGCTGTTTCCAGGTAGACAAGGTCACATCCTTAAAGCATTTTTCAAAGAGCTGCTGTTAATTGAAATTTCAGAAGTGGCCAACTTAGCAGAGGTCACTTTGTGACTTTGAAGGAAAGCTCAGCGTCGCCTTGGCCCTGCTCCAATATATTACAACCTCGACCCCAGTAGGCTCATAATGATACAATAGTAGTGACAGTGGAAGTAAAAAAATACTACCAGGATGTGACTTCATATTAATGCTGTATTAAATATTTAATAGGTTAATCTACTTTTAAATTAACAAATTGATGTGTGAACATTATATTAAACTTTTCAAAGTAAACAAACATGTTCAGTTAATTACATATGAAGAGTTCAGATGCAAAAGCCTCTTAATGCCATTTGAAATTTTCTTCTAAAATGACCATTTTTATCAAGCTTGTATATTTAAGTTCAGTAATTTCACTTAAATGACAATTAATAGGTAATCTTCATTGCTATTTAAGTGAAATTACTGAACTTAAATATACAAGCTTGATAAAAATGGTCATTTTTAGAAGAAAATTTCAAATGGCACTTAGAGGCTTTTGCATCTGGAACTCTTCATATATCAGTGCACAATTCTAGTCAAATGTTGTAACCACCACTGACTCAGTTCATTCAATTATCAGCATAAATCAGCAGCTTTAACATTAGTCCTGCCAGAGAGTGCCACACACAGCAGTCAGGCACGGCTGGTTTGGCCCCGCCGTTTTGACATGTGTAAAAAATGTGTTTCTACAATCTGTTCAGCACTAAAAATTACACTTCTGTTTGCTTTTTTGTGCTGATGGATTGCAAATAGCTAGCCTATTTAAATACACAAATAATTAGTGAGAAGCAGAAAACTAAGTTGATGTTTTGATTATAATGATATTAACTTCTAGAAGAAGGATCAGTTTTGTGTAATTAGTCATTAGTTTATTATTTTATTATTGCATTATTTAAGATTATCTTTTGACTGATTTTAAAGGAGTAGTTCACTTTTAAAAAGACTTTTGCTGATAATTGACTCACCCATGTCATCCAAGATGTCCACGTTCTTTCTTTCTTCAGTCGAAAGAAATTAAGATTTTTGATGAAAACATTCCAGGATTTTCTCCATATAATGCACTTCATTGGGAACCAAATGGTTCAAGGTCCAAATGAGAGTTTCAATGCAGCTTTAAACGACACCAACGATGAATGACTCAAAGGGTCTTATCTAGGACCCTTTGAGTCATGACTTGAAAAAAGATTTGTTCATTTTGATGAACAAGTTTGAACAGGAGAGTCACGAACGCACATCACAGAACAGAGCAAGGCGAGCATTTGTGCTTATAAAACTTAAACTTTGTTATTTATTTTTTAAATGAGCGATCATTTTGCTTCATAAGACTCTTATTCATCGTCTGGTGTCGTTTTAAAGTCCTTTGAAGCTGCACTGAAACTCTCATTTGGACCTTGAACTGTTTGGTTCCCATTGATATGAGAGGCCGCAGTATATTGTGAATATGATAGTATTTTATATTATAATGAAATTCTATGATATACTTTTGATATATATACACTCTAAATATGTTGGGTTGTTTTAACCCAACTTTGGTAAAATATGGACAAACCCAAATGTTGGGTTAAAAATGTAAATAAAAAATGTATCCCAATGGCTGTGTTTGTCCATATTTGACCCAAAGTTGGGTTAAAATAACTCAGCAATTTTTAGAGTGTGTGTGTGTGTGTATATATATACTGTATATTATATTCACTCTGTAATGCTGTAAGTCATATATCTTGTTGGTCATGGCGATTTTTAAATAGCTACATTTATTTATTTATTATCCTTATTTTATATAGTTCTTAAAGGGATAGTACCAAAAATGAAAATAATTTCATCATTTACTCACCCTCATGTCTTTCTTCTGTTGAACACAAAAGAATATATTTTGAAGAATGTTGGTAACCAGACGGCAGCCATTGACTTCCATAGGAAAAAAGAAAATACTTTGAAAGTCAACGGGGTCCTGGTTACCAACATTCTTCAAAATTCTTTTGTGTTCAACAGACAAAGAAACTCATACATTTTTGGAACAACTTGAGGGTGAGTAAATGATGACATCATTTTATTTTTGAGTGAACTATATCTTTAATACAGTATATGCAAGTTTTATTAATAGGTATTGTGAAGTGACACTAGGTGTTTTGTCATTGCTTTTGCATAAAAAAGAAAATGCTGTATATTGACCAATGAGCATCTAGGACTGGGACTTTTTGTTTCATAAATGTTGCATATGAGCCGTGCGTGGCCATGGAAATTTATAAGAGATTATGGTTTCTCAGATTCAGTTTACATAATTGGATGTGAGTAGAGGGGATGTGTAGTGTGGAACAAATGCCAACATCTGCTTATTTTCTGACTGAAGCGCCTTGGCAATATTCATTACATGCTTGGCCAGAGATAAGACGTCAATTGTGGAGAAAGCAGAGGAAGAGACGTGTCTGATCTCCAGAATGCATAGGCATGGCACAAACATAAAAATGACATTAATGGGGGGATATTAACTGTGAGGTTTTGGGGAAACAGATACCAATGGGTATTATTAGATGAAGAGATGTGCTTTGCATTAGCTGTGGACTGGGGCTGAGGTTAGGGTGGTGTGACCCCTGCTTGTAATCCTATACCCATGCTCCGACAGGACCCTGTGAACCTGGATACCATTACTAATTCTGCACTGGCCATCTCTGACTGCTGGAAATAGAACAGGTTATTAGTTTTACAATGCCTGGGATCTACCATCTAATATGAAATATAAATAAAAAAAGATTTCAAATAAATGCTATTCTTTCAAACTTCCTATTCATTAAAAAAATCCTGGGGAAAAAAGTATCACAGCTTCCACAAAACAGTAAAAAGCATTTTCAACAGTGACTACGTTTAAATGACTGCGGGATATGACTACGGGATATTAGCAATAACCCGGTCGCGAATAACCATGTAAACACTGGCAAAAACACGGATTTGCTCATATCCGGGATTTTAAAAACCGGGATATTATATCATATATCATTGAGTCATTGTCATTGAATTGCAATGTTTTGAATGTGGAGAGTTTGGACATAAAAAAACGTGCCCGTATATCATAGATTATGCAGTGTATAATGATAATGATTTAGGGTTGATATCTCTTGACCAAGAAAAAAAACATTTGATAGAGTGGACCACGCTTATTTGTTTGATTTAAGTGTTCCTATAAAGGTACAAAGGGGAATAAAGCAAGGATGCCAAACTTTATAGCCTTGCAAATGAACCCTTATTTTAAGAGAGCAAAATTTCAAATTTCTAAAATTCTAATTAAGAGAGCAGTTGACTGGTTTGCATTTTGAGAGGTCAAGTTTTTTTTTTTAAATGATGTGAAATTATCCGCCTATGCCGATGATGTAACTGTTATGATATTAAAGTGGCTTTAGAAAACCTTGAGTGTTATGGAAGAGCATCATCAGCGAATGTTAATTGGACAAAAAGTGAGGCGTTATGGTCTGGTTCAGAGAAGTCAAATGTCCCACAGCTGACCAATAATGTAAAAAAAAGATGGATTTAGGAGTGTTTTTAGGTTCTGAGATATAGAAGGGGACAAACTGGGGAGGACTATTGGAAAGTACGTCTCCGGTTATCTAAATGGAAATGGCTAATTCCTCAGCTGCCCTGTAGGGGAAGAGTCTTAATAATAAATAATCTTGTTCCCTGTTGATCTGTATTGGACCCCCCTGCTGCTGTAATTACGGACATTCAGAGATGTCTTGTTGACTTCTTTTAGACAAGTCAGCATTGGTTGAGATCTGCTGGACTTTACGTGCCTCTTCAGGAAGGAGGTCAAGGTTTAATTGACAGACATGTAGGATTGCTGCTTTCAGACTGCAAGCTGTCCAGAGACTTTTGTATAGAAAAGATGTCAGTTGGGCTGATGTGGCTTGTGGTCTCTTGAGGAGAGTGGACGATTGGGACCAGACCGCCAGTTGTCTTCAATGAATTTGAAGGAAGTGGCACTAGTTAAATTAGCTCCTTTTTTAAAGACAGTTCTAAAATCATTGAATGTCTTAAGAATTGTTTAAGAGCAGGGAATTGTCAGTGTATTCTTTTCTTTACAATCCTGCAATACCTGTGAAAATCTTGAATTCTTATTCACTGCGGGCTGCTATGGGGAAAGCTCAGATTATAAAAGTCGCTCATCTTTGGAGGAAGAGTGATTGGTTGTCTTCTCAGGATATTGCCGCAAAGCTTGGCATTAAATCACTCTGTAAAGCAGAAAAAATAAAGACTGAAATTGAATCTGTAATTCCATCAATGTTACATAGTTGTTGGAGGAGGAAAAACAACAGGAATGTATTAATAAGATGTTTGAATTTCCAAATTTAGAAATAAGGGCATTGCTTTGGAGGCTTTTAAAACTCCAGAACTTAATTTGTTCTGTGATTCTGGAAAGCAAGCACTGTATCATACTTGTGTAAAAGTGATACATTTTGAATCATTACAATTAGTTTCAGACTCTAAAGGCAAGAAATAGAGGGATTTGATATATCCCCTAAAGGTAAAGCTGGAGGTCGTTATATAAACGTCCTATTGACCAGAGAACTGGGGACCTCCAATGGCAAATACATGGAGTAATGACTACCAATAGACATAGGGCACATATTGATCCTATAGTAAAGGATGAATGCTCTTTTTGTTTTCAGTCTGAAGATGTGCATCACTTATTCTTGCAGTTTGAAACAGTAAAGCCAATGTTTATATTGTTGGAAGAATGGAGTAAACATGTTTCTAATGTTTATCTGACTTTAAGAGGTCTAATGGCGTACTGTTGAGTTTACATATTATAAAATGGTTGGAGATCTTGTTACTTTGAATTTTACTAGGGCTCTGAATGATGTTCTATGTAGTTCAGAAGATGAGGTATTGGAAGATGTATGAGGTGTTTTCTGTAGTTGTAATATAGCCTACTTTTTTGTATTTTACATGTATATTTAAATGTGTTTTGTATATTAATAAATATTTAACTAGCCAAAGTGGCAAGAAAATGTTTAATTAAAGAAAGACTAAAAGTCAAAGTCTCTTCTCTCTCTCCCATCCCCTCCCCCTTTTCTCGTTACCTCTAATGACTCTGTTATCTCACTGAATAAAAGTGTTTCAGCACATGGACTTCAGTGACCTTAAAAGAACAGTTCACTCCAAACCTGTATGATTTCCTTTCTTCTGTGGAACACAAAAGGTGAATTTTTGAAGCTTAAGTTGAAATGAGAATGACAGAATTTTTAGGTGAATTATCCCTTTATGACACAAACACTCTTTTTTCTCTTTGGTGTGAGCTGTCCATCCTTCTGAGAAGTGCTTTAGATTGTCCTACTCTGTTCTTTTATTCCCTGGGGTTTGCTGTGTGTCTTTTACTGTCTCTGTCTCTCACACACAGCCGTCTTTTGTTCACACCTGTTTGCTCTTGTGGCCTCTCTACAGTTGTTATCATTCTCTCCCATTGCAGTCAGTCTTTTTGTTAAGCCTCTCGCTGCCTGTGTGTCTGGACTGCGACACATGCGTGTACGCGCTCGCTCTTTCACTCAGACACTCTCTGCTGAACATGTGTTGCCTGCATTAGCATAAAGGACATTAATGAAGGGCAGAACTTCTCTCTAATTCAATCTAAATGTAAAACACCATTGGACTGTGTTCACCACATCCATTCCTTTCAGCACATGTGCAAATTAAAAAAGTACCTTTCTCGCTCTTTCTTTCCTCCTCACTGTATAGTGGAGTCCAGTCCACAGGGCATTATGAATCATCTGACTGAATATGCTGAAAATAATCATTCAAATTGGTTCATGGATTCGCTTTAGCAAAACTTTTCTAGTTTGTCAGTACACTAGTAAGTAGCGACCAGCATGTCCACACTAATGACTAATGGTTGGGATTTTGATTCATCTGACTGAATTGATTCTTTTGAATCTGATTGCTGAAAAGAATTGTTCGATTTGTTCATATTCGTTCAGCAAGACTTTTCTATTGTTCATCACACTTGTAAGTAGCGACCAGCATACATAGAGACTATTGGTGGGGGTTTTGATTCATCTTACTGAATTGAATCTTTTGTATCTGGTTGCTGAAAAGAATCTCTCAAGTTTGTTTATAGATTCATTCACCAAGAACTTTCTGTTTGACATTATACTAGTAGCTAGCGACAAGCGAGTCCACATAAACTAATGGTGGGAATTTGATTCATAATTAAATCTTTCTGAATCAATTTGCATGCTTAGATTCATTCTGGAAGTTGTTATTGGCCATTACACCAGCAGGTAGTGATTTGTTCAATGACATTTTATGTTGGTCAGAGTTGTTAGAATAGTGTGAAAGTGTCGAGTTCTCAATTGAGTTGTTGCTCAATAGACTCAAGTCATTCACGAAGAGGTCTTTTAAGACATCTTTTTCTCCAGTCAGTTAGTTGCTCAGCATAGCATCATTTAAGCTTCATTTGTTTGTTTTGTTTGCATACGAGTTTGTTCGTTTTGCTCAGTAAGCTCATGCATTCAATAAAACGCTTAGTACTGTTGGGATATTTGCTCATGCTACAGTCTTTGAAGGCATGACAAGGCCATCAAAGCAGTTACATGCTTTACAAGTCAGAGAATGGTTCGTTTCCATAAAAGATTTGTTATGAAGCTCCACTAGTTCACAGAGACTCGGTCATCGCTTAGCATAAGGGTCTCAATTTCAGCGCACTGCTTTTATCTCCTCGCAAAGAGTTTAGTCTCCAAGCACGTGTGCAGGTAAACGCCAGACATTACTTCAGCTGTGTCGAGTAAATGTTGATGTGAAACTTTTGGAAATAGTTTCCGATGATGAAATAAAATTTAACGCCAGGCATTTGACCATAATCGTCTCAGGGCTGAACCAAGACTGTTTTCGTTTACAGCACTAATAGCGGATTTGAGCGCTGGTATAGGTGAAGTGATTTGAAGCGGAAGACGAGAGCAGGGAAACTGCAATCCTTGCAGCGTTTTCAACGGTCCCAGTTGGATGGCCCCGGGTGCTCGCCTGATCATGGTGCAATTGAAACATTACCACTGGAAGAAGAAGAGACTTAGTCGAGTAACAAATGTTTCAGCAATCTGTCTTTCGCTAGAAAACAGTCCGCCGGGAGAACCATTGAAGTAAAGAAAAGATATATAAGTAAAAAATGAAAAGGCAACAATGGAAGGTAAAAGATTCAGGCAATGTGATACATCAAAGAGAAGAGTGATTCGAAGGACAAGACGGGAACGTATGAGGATCTCAACTTGACTTAAAATCGAGGCTCAGAGGTTTGAATATTATTAACAGAACATATGATTATAATGTGGTGGCTGATTTAAGGCTGTACAGAAAGCAAAGCTTCATAGAATGTGTTTGTGTGTGTATACAATGTTTATTTACATTGGCTATAATATATATTACATATATATTATACATATAATATAACTATAAATATTGCGCTTTGAAACATGGCAATATCGATTGAAGAAAGATATCAATAACATGTTTCAAGTAATATTATGCTATATAGCTGGGTTTCAGTCACGTGATTATGATGACGTGCGGAGTTCAGATGGAGGGCAGGGAGTGAAGAGTGCAGTGGACAAGATGGAGGAAAGTACATACTGTACTACTTTACACGCAATTACTCCTTACGTTATGAAGAGGAGCGATTTTTCAACTGAATTGAAATATTTTTCAGCCATCGAGGCGGTAGATATCAACAACTACCTCGTCTTACAGACATACTTTGACTTTTTCAAAGTTCGGAAATGTACACGTTACACAAACAGTCACTTAAGTTATATTAACTCACCTTTGACGAAGTGATCACTTACGTTACACACAGGCATTTTTCCATTCGGCTCCTCCGCAGACATAGGTTTGCAAGCAGTTTTTCGATAAATTTCTTGCATTTCCCCCATATGAACAACAACTTTTGGTACACGATATAAAACTCGATTCAAGTAACCGTAAATGACTCAAAACACTTTTTTTTTTTAAGTTTGTTGAGGCCGAATCTCATGAAAGTTTGTATTTATGGCACGAATGTCATTTCTCGTGCCATTTATATGGCAAAAACAATTTTTGCGTGTTATAAGGTATGCGTTTTCGCGTGCATATGATACGCACTTTTTGGCGTGTAATACAACAGTAACTCCCCACCCCCCTCCCCCTAAACCTACCCCAGGGTTTTTTAGCGCGTAGCATATACACGCAAAAAAAACATTTTTGGTGCATAAACGCCACGAGAAATGACATTCGTGGTATAGATACGCATTTTCATGAGACTGTTGGTTTGTTATAGTGCCTTCTAAATACAGCAAATCACTTCCTGCTCTACATTTGTATTTCGTGCCATGGCAACGCAGTGGCGTGACGTCATATGAAAACAAGCTATTGTTGTCACATGACCTCATCACATTCCATGTTTAATTATGCGAGTGGTATCCACTAATGGGGCATTGCATTTTTCCTCAGAGGTGAGGAATTCCTAGTTCCCACTTTTAACTGGATCACCCCTCAGGTCGAAGTTACGACTGGGAAACTCTGGGGAACAACAACTCCGAATTCAGAATCCAATTTGACTGCTCAGCACTACAGTATAACCAAAGTGAAACAGTGTCTCAATAAACTCAGTGGTCCACACAGTATCCAACCTATATTTGTGGACTTGATACTGATATGCATTATCTGTGCCAAATTCCCCTTTTTTATGTTTGAATTTGGAAAGAACAAGCACAACAAATGTTTGCCTGGAGGAGTCCATCTATAGTTCTCTTTTTACTGGAACACGGTCAAATTCGCATAACTTAATTGCTTAATAAGTAAGCATAACTTAATTGCATCAAGTTATTTTTACTTAATCCATAAGTTTTGTCAACTTAATTTTGTCTGTGATCTGAGGAAGTAGATCCAGTTGATTGTTGTAACACATTTCTTTACGCTTAGTATTAAACCCTTTGTTTAACACTCAGTGGTTCAGTCTTTGGTAATGCTTCCTTTTACAGTACAGTACTTACAGTGTACTTATGGAGTACATGGAACAGGGTAGGTTTAGGGGTAGGTTCAGGGTTAGTACTAGTTATTACCCAGTAATTGTAATTACTAAAGTAAGTACATAGTATTTACATGGGTAACTGGACTGTAAAAGGAAGCGTGTACTCAGTCTTTTGCAATGCTTGTACAGTTGTGGGCTACTTTTAGAGGCTATTTTTGGTGGAAACATTGCAGATGCAAATTTTTGTACAAAATAAATAAATAGAGACATGGACTATAATTTGCATTTTTAAAATGTATACTTCCTCAAATTTGAAAAGCAGCATCAGCTAACAGAGATTGCAATGTATTAAGTAGTTTAGTACTACTGTGTGTAAGTATGTGTGTGTGCGCGTCTCATACTGACTTCAGTCTCCCGAATTGTCAATCAAATTATTTCTCTACATCAGCTAAGCAGCTCACAATCCATCAAACCTCATAATGTGATCATGAAAATAACCCTCAAATGTAACCGTGATCTGACGGCCAAGCGATTGTATCGAACTCGGCCATTTAGATTTCCAGAACGGCCTCAGAGCTTCTCGTCATCAAAACAATAGGATCAGCCAAAGCAGTGTCGAGAACATATTTGTTTTCATTTCTGATTGTTTCGACGTTTTATTTATTTATTTATTCGCATAACCCCTTGAATTATTCATGAAGGCATCAATAATTTAACAGGGCGAGCCGAAAGATTTACACAGGCCTGTTTCTCAGAGACTTTTATTTGGTGGCATATTCAATAATTGTTTAATATATCAAATTGACTGGAATAGAAGTCTCGTCTCCTCCTGAACAGCTCCATGTGTTCTGATGTGGCCGCGTTGCGCTCCGAGTGGTAGAGAGAAGACGACTGCCAGTGAATTTCCGCTCCATTACTCGTAAATCTCCATTTTCTTATTGGCAAAAACACTCGTTGGAAGGCTGAGCTGAACGCTAATGAGGAGCACTTGAACATAATGTGAATGGGCTAGGACTGTTTTGCGTTAAAACACTGCGTGTTTATGCACAGATATGTCTGTTTGTTTAAAACTTTCAAAGTTGTGTGTTATGAAATGTCAACCATACTTACTTGGCCAATATGACCTTAGCAATAGCAACATCTGTGACTGTTTATCGTGTGGGAACCCGGTTTTTGCTAGCTTTAGCAGTTAGCACTGGTAGAACGCTTTAACTGTTATGTGGGCAAAAATCCTCTTTCTCCATTAAAAAAAAGATGACTTTCTTCAGTTATTTTAGACCTCACTGGTTGTGTTGTGAACAGAGATCTACTAAATGTTAGTTCGCTGGTTTACACCTCGAAGTGGACTTGTGATAAAATGTCCACCTCTGGCAGCTTTTAGCTACTACATGTTTTGTGATACCCGAGAGTGTGTGTTTATGACCAAAAGAATCCCTTGGTGCCAAGTTCAATTTAATGAACTTCTCCAGTTGTTCTGCCCTGAGCCCCATAAAGCATTTCATTCAATTTCCATCCGTCTTCTGCTCCTCTTTCATTCTGCAGAGTGCAGACCCGGGGAAGACTACGATAAAGACCGCAGGTTAACACTCATGTTCTGTTTTGGGTCTGACAGACATCTCGGATCTAAAAGAAAACACACAGTGTTTAAAATGTAGGATTGGGTTGAACTTTTTGATTCTTATGAGAACAGATTATAAGCTAAATTCAACATTAAAACATATACTTTATTGTACAACAAAGAGTAAAAGCTTCAGCGCTATTGGTCAAATTCATTTTGATTAGGTCAGAGACGCTTTTTTAACTATTTAACTGGAAATTAAGAGGTTGATATTGAATGTGGCAGATGATATTTACACCAAGTACAAATAGCTTTAAATGCTAATTACACTAATTGGATCTGTCCATGGATAAGAGACTGTCCATTTATGTTCTTGTCAATGTTGTTTTTCAGGGGTAGTTTGCCAGGTCTTTCACCAACCCACCCCATCACATGGCTTGGGACACTGGCATGGGAGGACATGTAAACTCCACAGAGAAAGGACTGTGCCCCCAATTTATACTATTTAGACTTAAAATAAATAAATAAATAAATAAAAACGTTTGCTGATAATTTACTCACCCCTATGTCATCCAAGATGTCCATGTGTTTCTTTCTTCAGTCGAAAAGAAATTAAGGTTTTTGATGAAAACGTTCCAGCATTCTCTCCATAATGGTCTTCAATGGTAACCAAACGGTTCAAGGTCCAAATGAGAGTTTCAGTGCAGCTTCAAATGGCTTTAAATGACACCAGACGATGAATAAGGGTCTTATCTAGTGAAATGATCAGTCGTTTCAAAAATAAATAAAAAACTTTAAGTTTTTTAAGCACAAATGCTCGCCTTGCTCTGTTTTGTGATGAGCATTCGTGACTCTCCTGTTCGAACTTGTTCATCAAAATGAACAAATCTTTTTTAGAGTCATGACTCAAAGGGTCCTGATAAGACCCTTATTCATCATCTGGTGTCGTTTTAAAGCCCTTTGAAGCTGCACTAAAACTCTCATTTGGACCTTGAACCGCTTTGGTTCCCAATGAAGTGCATTAATATGGAAAAAATCCTGGAATGTTTTCATCAAAAACCTTTATTTCTTTTCGACTGAAGAAAGAAAGACAGTGAACATCTTGGATGACATGGGGTGAGAAAATTATCAGCAAAAGTTTTTAAAAGTGACCTACTCCTTTAATGGAAATAGTGGCAAATAGTGGCAAACAGTGTACACGATTATATTTATTAAAAT
>JAQIUQ010002570.1:322500-337500 GCA_030378365.1 Hybognathus amarus | reverse complement strand
TCTCTGTCAGCTCAATTCTCATGTAAAAAAAACTATTGTAATTTTATATCTTTAATAATGGTTTGCAGATTAATATTTTACCCTTTTTGTGTCCTGAAGTAATGACCCTTTTTCTGTTTCAGTTCTATGAAAAGCAGTGGGCTTATTAAACAATGCTTAGAGAGCATTTGTGTGTGATTTGAGTTAAACTTAAAGAGAATGACCTGTTTAGTTGGCTCTAAGTTCATTAAAACCACTATTTCAAAAGCTGAACTGATTTTCTTTTTTATATTTTAGTAAGAATATGTATAACTCAATGTTTTAACTAATTGAAAAAGCTGAATAATCATTCCAAACTTAATGATTAGCTGGCAAAATAATCGATGATTAGTCGATTAATCGTTCTAATAATCGTTAGATTAATCGATTATCAAAATAATCGTTTGTTGCAGCCCTACCCACCGAATTCGCACATTACACGCATAGCTAAATAACATAGATGCCTACCTACGTGATGACAAACCGGATCGAGCTACCGAGCAATATAAAATTGTGCATATATCCTGGTTGTGGAAGAAGACAGTCGCTGCATATGTTTCCTCTGGATTCCAATAGGACTGCATGGTTAAACTTTATTTTTAATGACGTGCTGTGCTGTGCCGTCTATATTGGAACCAACAGGAATTGTGCAACACACGGACTCTGGGTTCGAACATGTATAGGCGAATCTTTCCGGTTGCCATTTTACAACATTGGACGTTTTCAAAACAATTTGAACCCCATGTGCACTGACGAGTGAGTTGAAACTCATTATAATATGCAAAACTGTTATCCACTCATAGCAGTGGGCATTTACTTCCCAGTCTTCAGTGCGAGCACGCCCATAAAAACGGAGCGTTTTTGAGCTAGGCTCGAAACTAGGGTAGAGAATAGCCTGTTACTTATTCATTTTGATGTTTTTGAATGCAAAAACCAAGCAAACGTCATAAGTTGACCTCAGACAACAATAGAATAAAATTTAAAAAGCCAGTTCATGACCCCTTTAATGATCTATATCCAAACTTCTATGGAACACATAATGAATATTTGAGCTATTTTCGAAGCTTGCAAGCTTCAGGCCCCATTCATTGTAATTCTCCCTTTTGAAAATCATCATGTTGGTTTAGATCAACATGAGGATGAGTAAATGACAATGTTTTCATTTTTGTGTGAGCTATCTCTTTAAAGATGTTGTTGCTCAAAGGAAACAGGTCATGAGGAGTGTAGAACGAATAGATGAGAAAAGATGACCAATGGATGACATCAGAGACAGAACTTTTTTGGAGCGTGCAAAAAAAGACAAATGGAGCGAAGACGCAAGAGAGTGCAGAAAACACCATCAATGAAATGAGAGATAAAGAGAAATGGACGCGAGCTGAACATTTTGTCAAAGAATGACTGATAGGCTGAAGTTCTAGAGAGTCCCTGCTATCCATTACTCGTCTATTTCTTCAATTTCATCTCGTACTGTCTCATCAAATTTTTTTTTCCAACATGCAGTCTCTCTCTTGCGCCCTCGCTCTCCCTTTCTCTTCATTCGAATTCGAATGTCAACTGAATTAATGCAGTTGTCTAATTTTTCCATTTCTCCATCTCTTGTTCCCTTTTTTATTTTACATACCTGTCACCATGAGGAATTCTGCTTGTGTTAAGTTTCCGCCCTCGGGTAATAATATTCAAAAGCAGAATAGGAGTGAATGACAGTGTGTGTTTTCATGTATTACACGACCCCCTGCTTTTCACGATGTCCCCTGCTGCTTTTCGGCTCTGATGGGCATTTGTTCCCGGTCCCTAACGGCAACGTCTGGTGGCTTCTATCGGATTATCGATTGCAATCACGGGGCAGTAATTTGCTAGGGAGTGTGGGAATGTGATTAAAAGGCCTCTGGGCCTGTAATGTGGATGCTGTTTGAGGTGGGTGACGGTATGCAGGGCGTTTGAGGATGGCAGTGCCATTGTGACTGTGAACACGTGTGCCCAAGACCACAGCTAGGGTATCCGGGGGCCCCAGTGCCGGTTGTTGAAATCACAGGGCCCCACGAATCATCAACACCTTTCCTTCCTCCAGCGTTGGCCCTTCGTGTGCCATCTGAGACTCTGGCGGAGCAATATATCCCATTTGTGATTTAATTATTCAAAAGTTTTATTATAAGTTGTTTTATTATTATTATTATAAGTTGTTACGTTTATTACAAATGATTGTATTTTAACAATTATTGTTTATTACCAATTATCAAGTTATATTAAGTATTATATTAAAGGCAGGGCAAGGATCTT
The DNA here is from genome assembly GCA_030378365.1 of Hybognathus amarus. Lineage (NCBI taxonomy): Eukaryota > Metazoa > Chordata > Actinopteri > Cypriniformes > Leuciscidae > Hybognathus > Hybognathus amarus. The sequence continues at coordinate 335,205 of JAQIUQ010002570.1, read as the reverse complement.
TTATTTAAATAATATTATTTTAAATTATTTTACTACTACTACTAATAATATTAATAATGATTATCATTATTGATTTTAAATATATATATATATATATATATATATATATATTTATATATATTATATATATATATATATATATATATATATATATATATATATATATATATATATATATATATAATATATATATATATTTGTAATTAATCTTTTTCAAATATAATTTTAAATATAATTATAAATTACAATATCCTATTTGTGATATATTTTTTATAGGTAATGCACTATGTTATTTTAGTTTTAGTTTTTCACAGTGTTATTTTATTTTTATTTTGAAGTAACACATTGGCACAAAATATATATATATATATATATATATATATATATATAATGAAGATAAATTAATTAAATAAAACATTTGATTAAATAAATAAATAAATAAATGTATTAAATAAATAAACAGTAAATAAATAATACATTGATTAATTTCCATGTACTTTTTTCATATGTGCTTTTGTCTTTTTATTATTATTTTTTTTAAATATTACTATTCAGGTATTATTTAGTAATATTTTTTTTAAATAATAAAATTGTAATAATTTTTATTTATTTATTATTATTTATATTATTTTTTAAAAAAGTTTTAGTTAATGAAAACCCTAGCAAACCAATGTAAGCTGCTTTGCTGGACTTTAGCCTTACCTGAAAAGTGCCCAAAACCCCTTTAAAACCAGCTAAGACCAGCTTAATCTGGTGTAAACTGTCCTCCACTTGGCCTACAGTAATACAATCTCTTTATTATGCGTTAGGCACTGTCTAATCTGTCACTTCACTGTGTTTATGTTGTGTAAAGTGGCTTGGTAATAAACAAATCGCTTTCGTTTTATCTCATCAAGAATTCAGTTGAGCGCCGTCTTTCTCTTGTAAGAGTTTGTCCACCTAATTGCGTTCATCAGACAGCATCAAATGGAGTGGAGAGACACTGGTGCGAGAGAACGAGAGAGAGAGAAAACATAATTACAGTTCGGTTCTTCAATACCTCATGTATGAGGGTAAAAGGTGCTGACAATAAAAGTTACTCTGTAATTTTCCTAATGAGACCTCTGACCAGCCACTTTATGGCTCGGATTGAAAAATGGTGGCAGGTCTGATTGGTGATTCTGTATGGCTTGATTATAATTAGTCAGATATGTGCAGCGCTGCATGGGAGCTTTCCCTTCCACAATTATTTTCTTCTGCTTCTGGCTGGCTGTGTTTGAAACCCATCTGAAACGCTTCGTTTTCTGCGTCTTTTGAAATTGAATATCAGAAGTGCCTCTTCAAAAAGCGTCAAGTGAACAATGAAAAACCTTTATGAATTGGAAATACAGTAGTGGCTGATTAAATAATCAAATTTTCCGGTACATGATTCTGAACTTTGAGTTTAAATTCAGTTTAAAGACTGACTTAGAAAACCTCAGTATGGCACACATCAGATGGGCCACATTAGTTTCACCAGTGACTCAAGTTTGCTGCTAGCCTGCGCTAAAAGCATTTCCCACTAACCGTGTGTGACACATTCCAAATCCATGATTGTACGGTGAACTCTATAGCGAGTTGACTCATAAATTCCAGCCAGAAAAGAAAGGCCCTTATTGCCTGTAATGACAAAAACAGAGTCCGGGCGCTTTTTCCCATCCTCTCTTTTCCATCCATCTGCCTTTCTCCACACCTCATAGAACCTCTCTTTAACCTAAAATAAACATTTGAAACCAGTCACCGGGGGATCTATAACGTATTTTAAGCCCTGTCTGTCATTTATTACTGAATGTGGAAGAGAGTCTTCAGTTCATCATTAGGAGACACCTGCTGCTAATGCGGCTGCAGGACCAATCGGATCGCTTTCATAGCTCGTTTAGTTGATCATTAACATCCTTTTTATTCAGTTAATACTCTTCAGAAGATCATGAGAGATGCGTTCAGATGAAGCTCCCCTCTGGTGCTTCCAGTGAGAGTTTAGCTGGATGGAAGAGGGGGAGGATTTTTATTGATTTATTTATTTTAATAATTTTAATAGATTTAGTTTAGTTTTGTTTTGGTTTGGAGGATTGTTTCATTAATGTTAGGGTTTTTTATGTTTATTATATATATACATATACATATACACACTACTGGTCAAAAGTTTAAGATTTTTTATGTTTTTAAAAGAAGTCTCTTCTGCTCACCAAGGCTGCAATTTTTTGATAAAAAATACACAAAAAAACACAGTAATATTGTGAAATATTATGACAATTTAAAATGACTTTTTTATGTTCATATATATTAAAATGTAATTTATTCCTCTGAAAAAAAGCTGAATTTTCAGCATCATTACTCCAGTCTTCAGTGTCACATGATCCTTCACAAATCACTCTAATATGATGATTTTATGCTCCAAAAACATGTATGATTATCATCCATGTTGAAAACAGTTTTTGACATTTTTATTTCTGGATTCTTTGATGAATAGAAAGTTCAAAAGAACAGCTTTTATCTGAAATGGAAAGCTTTTGTTACATTAAACACTACCCTTTAAAAAGTTTGGGGTCAGTGAGAATTAGTATTTTATTTTTGGGGGAAATAAATAAGAAATCAATACTTCTATTCATCAAGGATGAGTTACATTGATCAAAAGTTACAGTAAAGACATTTATAATGTTAGAAAAGATTCTAATTAAATAAATGATGTTCTTTGAACTTTCTATTCATCAAAGAATCCTGAAATAAAAATGTAAAAAACTGTTTTCAACATGGATAATAATCATACATGTTTTTGGAGCATAAAATCATCATATTAGAGTGATTTGTGAAGGATCATGTGACACTGAAGACTGGAGTAATTATGCTGAAAATTCAGCTTTTTTCAGAGGAATAAATTACATTTTAATATATATTAACATAAAAAAGTCATTTTAAATTTTCATAATATTTCACAATATTACTGTGTTTTTTTGTGTATTTTTTATCAAAAAATTGCAGCCTTGGTGAACAGAAGAGACTTCTTTTAAAAACATAAAAAATCTTACCGACCTTAAACTTTTGACCGGTAGTGTATATATAGATATATAATTTTGATGTCCCATTGTCTTGAACTTTTTTGTCTTTTAAGCATGACTTACAGTACTGTCTAATTCATTTGGTTTTGTGGTGTGTTCATTTCTCCTTCTTTCTTTCACTGGAGTGTGTTCATCATAGCCTTTGGAAGTGTTTAATATACAGCCTGCATCCATGCTTTGCTCCTTCAGTGTCGCAAGGTCACGGATGTCCACCTTCCCGGCAGCTCTCACAGACCTAATACAGGGAAATGTGTGAGAGCAGCGGGCCGGCGGGCCGCAGGATGTTTATTCGCCAATGTTAAAGAGGAAATAATGCACAGGCCAAAGGAAACGTTTGTCCCGCAGTTTGTGTCGCTTAATCACCCACTTTTAATGCTTCAGACTGAACTTGAGTTTGTTTAACCAGGAGCAGAGTGAAAGGGAGTTCAATTAGATGAGAAAGGGGGGCTAAATTGTGTCCATTAAATGAATGAGTAAATAAAACTACAAGTAGTTCATGGGGCAAAACTCATCACCGTGGATGGTGGCTAGGGAATTTCTTTTTGGTTATTGATTCCATGTAACTGCTGTGTTTTTGGTGGTTACAAAATGTTCTGTCTGGTTGCTAGGTTGTTGCTAGGGTGTTTTAGAAGGTCCCTAGGCAGCTCTGGCAGGTTGATAGAATGTTGATTGTTGAGATGTTTTTTCGTGGTTACTAGAATTTTCTGGAGAGTTGCTAGGGAGTTGCTATAATAGCTTCATGGCGGTTGATGGGATGTCCTGGTTGGTTGCTAGGCTATTAATATGATTAATATGGTGTTATTGTAGGTTTATATGTTGTTCTGGTGGTTGATATGATGTTCTAGCTAGCAGGTTGTTAGGATGTTTCTTACTTGGGTGTTCTGTTCACTGTTGGTAGCATGTTCTGGGTGGTTGCTAGGGTGTTGCTAAGGGCTTAAGGTGTAGAGTGTTCTGCAATGCAAATAGTAAAACTTGGCATCAGGGTTTTTGACAGCTCTCTAACTTTAAGTATGAGAAGTAGTAAAAATGATATTTGCTTTTCTAATGCCACAAATTACAACACAGAATTTTTATTATGTTTCAATAAAGACCATGTTTTAGGTCACCTTTAGACCTTTACCACAAACTCGCATTGCATCAGTCAGGGTTCCCATAATGAATTTTCATGATTTTATGGTCAATTGTGATAAGGATTTTGAAAAATAATTTTATGGAGATTTTTTTATACATCGGAGATTTTAAATGGTTTATTCATTTGCATGACTTCACCAGTCCTGGAAATCACAGTTCCCTGATATTTCCAGATTTCCCATGACCGTGGGAAACCTCATCAATGCATATTCTCACTGCTTCTCACACGGCAACCAGTAACACTTCAGTCTGCGTTCATGGCACACAGGATCAGATAGTTTGAAGCTAAACTTGCTTTATTGGTTATTACACTACATGAATCACCAGCTGTTTTTTTTTTGTGACTTTGTGAACTACTCATTAATGATGCACAACATCTACCTGGGTAATTACCATGCTTTAATGAGATAATTGCAAATCAGCATCCATCTCGCAGAGATAGGCACACTATCTCTATTCAATTTCTTTTCACAACCCCTCTCTCAGTTTCAAAATTAATGCCACAAGTCTTTACTCTGAGATGCAGAACTTTGTATCTAAATAAACAAAAAAATGAAATACAATATTAGGGAAAAATGGTGGTATTATAAGATTGTGATTTCTTTCAAGGTCAAACGGTTTGTGAGCTTGACTAACATTCTCTTTCTCTTTTTTTCTCTTTTTTTCATGCTGCTCTTCTAAAAATGCTGCAACAACAGGTAAGACAATTTTCATCTTTTTTCATTCCATGTTTTTGATTTGCTCCCATTGCCTTTTGCCAAGAACTCAAATGTACTATATATACACTCACCTAAAGGATTATTAGGAACACCATACTAAACTGTGTTTGACCCCCTTTCGCCTTCATAACTGCCTTAATTGTACGTGGCATTGATTCAACAAGGTGCTGAAAGCATTCTTTAGAAATGTTGGCCCATATTGATAGGATACCATCTTGCAGTTGATGGAGATTTGTGTGATGCACATCCAGGGCACGAAGCTCCAATTACACCACATCCCAAAGATGCTCTATTGGGTTGAGATCAGGTGACTGTGGGGCCATTTTAGTACAGTGAACTCATTGTCATGCAATTGCAGGTACAGTTCAAGTAGAGAAAGAAAACAAAAAATAAGATCCCTTAATCTTTTATGTATTATCGTGCTTGAATGATTTAAAAGCATTTGCATTAATAAAAGCATGTAATGAGTTAATGAGGTTTTTTTTTTTTTTTTTTTATAATTTTTAATGAGTCCAGCATTAGCTGTAGTTCAAACTGAGCATCAGAATAATTTTGTGATTTTTGTGGCATAGTTGTTGGTGCCAGAAGGGCTGGTCTGAGTATTTCAGAAACTGCTGATCTACTGGGATTTTCATGCACAGCCGTCAGAGAATTGTAAGAAAAGTAGAAAATATCCACTGAGCAAAAAATGTACCGGGTAAAAAGGCCTTGTTGATGCCAGAGGTCAGAGGAGGATGGCTTGACTGGTTCGAGCTAATAGAAAGGCAACGGCATCTCAAATATCCACTGGTTACAAGCGATCTCTGCAGAAGAGCATCTCTGAACGCTCAACACGTTGGATCTTGAAGCAGAAGATCACAGCGGTGCCACTGCTGTCAGATAAGAACTGGAAACTGAGGCTAAAAAACACTCAGGCTCAGTAAAATTGGACAATTTTGGAAAAGATTGGAAAAAAATGTTATCTGGTCCAATGAGTCTAATGGTAGGGTCAGACATTGGCAAACTTGAAAACATGGATCCAACCTGTCTTGTATCGACGGTTCAGGCTGGTGGTGTAATGTGTGTGGAATATTTTCTAAGCACACTTTGTGCCCCATAGGACCAATTGAGCATTGATTAAACACCACAGCCCACCTGAGTACTGTTGCTGAGCATGTCCATCTCTTTATGACCACAGTTTACCATTTCCACAAAGAGTTAGGGCAGGTCTGAAGGCAAAGCGTAATAAAGTGGCTGTATGTATATATAGTGTGTATATATATTTTATGTATCTGTCACTGTATGTACCTGTTTATGCATGCATGTAATATTTGAGTTCCTGGCTAATATATTTGAGTTCTTGGCAAAGGGGCAAACACAGCTTTTTTTGACATTTTATGTAATATACGACATTGACCCTTTTTTGCTATAACATGTTTTACATTCATTGGTGCAAATTAAGTATTGACCTATGCGTTATGAACTGTGTTTCATAATGACTTTAAGGTTTGTGTGCAGTACATATGTGTGTCCTGGTAAACCCTATATTGAGGGGACAATATGTCCTCACAAGGATGGTAATGTCATTAAATTTGAGCTCATAAATCACAAACTAAATGATAACTTTTAAAAATGTAAAATGCAGAAGTGTGTGTGTGTGTGTGTGTGTGTGTGAGTAAGTAGCACAATTTATAGTATATTTGTACTCTATACCCTTGATTTTCTTCGAAAATGTCCTGTCTTTGCAGAGACTCTTCAACAAAAAGACACTTTGGTTATGATAGGCTTATACTTTAAGTCACAGACATGAATTTAAAATTTATCCAAATTGAAATATATACCATTCTATTCAAAAAATCAGAATTTTCCTCTACACACTTCTATTTGAAATTCCAGAAAATAAAACTTGATATTCGCGTCATATAAACTAGATATTTATTTCTCTAGCTTGAATAGCCGAGATATGACAATAAAGAAGGTCCTCTCTGCCAAGCGTGAGTCACCGCCATCCATTCATCTTAATAGAACATTTCAGCGCACAAAGAAAGACACTATTTCCTGCTCTCCAGTAATCCAAACAAACTCAACTGTGAAGCATCAGTTCTTGCCCAGAGCTGAGAGCATGTATCGATCCTTCTCCCGTCTATTTGTACTCTTGTCATCATAGTCACTCAAGCTATGCAACATTTTGTTTGCTTTGTGCAAAGGAACTTTTTTACTGCAGGTTTGTTTCAGGCGTATAGCTTAAGCTCAAATCACCGTCTTAGGGAGGATGGACCGGAATTTCTTAATATGGATACATAGACATTGCACATCTTCTGTAGGGACAGATTTGAGCGATCTGATTCGGAACCACACACATGCTCTGTATACCAAAATAGGAGAGATTTCCTCTCTTTCAAGGTTCTAATTCGCCCGTCTGAAGGACTTTCTGAAGTTCTTCTGTGTATCATGAAATAAAGACAGGTCTCTTGGAGAATTCACAAGTGTATGGGTGTTTGTGATAATATTTAAGTATGTAATGCTGCTCATAAATGCTTTTATTGACTTGAGTCAGCACAGTTATTTTACATTAACTGCTCTGTAAATTTGAAATGTGTCTCTAAACATCAGATAAAATGTGCAAAATGATCTGGGCTTTGACTGATCCAGACACATTGACCTGAGCTTCTCATATGAGAACTGTGTGTTTGAGTCTGTGACGCCATTCCGATTATCTGGCATCCTGGGGCGGAAAAGGCACAATGGAAATCGTGACTTAATGAATGTAAACTTCAAAAGAACATTTGTAACAATGTAGAAGTATTTACTTTACTACTTTACTGTCCCCAAACTTTTGAACAGTTGTGCATATGTTGGAAACACTGAGTGGAGTTGTGATGTTGATATCTGGAATGCTAAAGGAGAAAAATCACTAGGATTTTACCAAATTCATCTCTCCATTTAAAGTGATTGCTTTTTAGAAAGCCCATTTGAGATACTGAACACCTTTCATTCTTCAGTTGTAATCTTGGCAAATCTTAGTGCAGTTGACCTTGTTGAGATCTCTTTTGAAGCATGTTTCAGGAGCTGTGAGAGAGTCAATAAAATGGCAAAATCCTCCAAAATAATACAAAATCCACGCTATTCAAGTGAGGTTGCAAAGTCTATCCACTGCAACTGTTTTGCTCAGTCATAAGTGGAAAATGAATATAGTTTGTAATCTTTATAAAAAAAAACGTATAAGGCTCGGTGCCCAGAAAGGTTTGCATGAGTATCCCCAGGCGTTTGGAGCAAAAGAGGAAGGTCGTTTAAAGGATGGAACACACGCAGAAGATTCCTGTGTGCCGTGACTGAATAAACCCTGGGCTCAGGAGGAGCCATCCATCTTCCTCTCTCCATCCAATTATTCAACCCGCTCTCACCCGCTGAGAAAAATGGAGCAAACGAGGGAGAGCTTAATTAGTGATAATTAAAGACCAAAAAAGGAATAGAGGAGAGGCACAGAAAAATACCCTGCAAAGTTAGACCGTGGGATGGGTGTTGTGTGATGAAAGGAGAAAGAGAGAGAGGATTATGGGAAGAGAATAAAAATAGAAAGTGGAAAGTTGTATTACGTACAGTAGTTTCAATGTTTTGTGGGTGTAAATTATCAGCTTCAAAATCTCTAGGGTTTTTCTTGCATTTTTTTGCAGCCTTGCAGGCAACAGCCAACAAAGCAACTTTTACAGTGTATATATATATATATATATATATATATATATATATATATATATATATATATATATATATATATATATATATATATATATATATATATATATATATTAAACCATCTATTAGCAAATATATTTGGCAACTATAGCAGTTAATTAATTAATTAATTTGAATACATTTAATTAATTAATTAATTGAAGAAAAATGGTGTGTTCATGATTAAAATAATATATACTCAAATCTGAACAGGTGAAAAAAAGAACACTATTACAAATAATGGTCCGTTTCATAATTTAGTGTTTGAACATTTTGATCAATTAAACGCCTGAGGGTTCAACCTTCCCCTTATAGTCCTCAAAGCACTTTTTCTCTTTTTTCCCCTTCTTCTGTTAATCCCACTAAATACTGTCCATTTACATGGACTTTGATTAGCTATGTCCACTTGAGAGGGTCTGCGCATGAGATGCTTGATAAAGAAAGAAAGAGAAAATAGTGACTAGTGGGAAGAGAAACTGGATCATTTTAGATGTGTTGTACATCATATACAAGTTTGAAAACACTTTGAAATGTGCTTTTTTTTAAAGAATTTGATGCCTTTAATTACCATGGTTCTATGAAGAACCAGCGCATCAAACGTCATATAACTGACGTTTTGGTACGTCTTTTGACCATTCGTCAACATACGACTTTTGGGTCCCCCTTGAACGTCAGTAGATGACGTTATGGGATCCTAACTCTACCCCAGACCTAAACCTAACCCTAAATCCCAACTCGTCACCTAACTGACATTAAAGCGTCAGTTGTATGACGACCCGGGATCGTCATCTACCGACGTTTAAGGGGGCCCTGAAAAGTCGTATATTGACGAATGGTCAAAAGACGTCCCAAAACGTCAGTTATATGACGAATTGGGATGAGACTGTGTTAGAAGAACCTTTAACATCCACAAAACATTTCCATTATTTTATAGTGCAAATAGGAAATGTAACTGTAAATGTGTAGGGCCATCTGCACTTATGATCATATTGTCTTCTTTATAGACATCCAAGCTTGGAATGGTCTTCACTTCTCAAATTATCAATAGGCTGATTCATTTTTGGAGGAGATGCATCATTTTTGGCCATTTTAAAACCAAATCAGATCTTTAGAAATATGTATAAATGCACTCTACTTCAGCAGCTAAAAAAGTTTTACTATTTCCACTCTTCATTAAGTGGCACTGCGGTTTTTAAATATGCCAAGATAATTTAGGTTCCTCTAGTACCAAATTAGCACATTGGAATGATTTACTATATGGATGAGCTAACACAGTGTTTTCTTAGTAGACTGGAGTAATGTCTGCTGGGGTTTTCCTTCACTGGCGAAGATTTAATAATGAAATTTATTTATTTATTTATTTATTTATTTAGATGTTTATATATATATATATATATATATATATATATATATATATATATATATATATATATATATATATATATATATATATATATATATATATATATATATATATTTTTTTTTTTTTTTTTGACTATTTTTATTAATTCTCCATCTATCTATTACAGTGTTGGAATTTACATCTAAATATGAGGAAACTCTGAGATGTTTCCAGTGGAGTCAGAGACACTTCTTAGGTTCACTGTTTCAATTATGAGTCAATTATGACCCAGTTATGAGATTGTGATGCATCATAGCGTATTGATGAATAACATTCATGCCACAGTGCATATCGTATTGTGAAGTAGTTGGTGATACTCCCACCTAAATCTGTGTCCCTTTGACCGACAGTAGTGTTAACATCACATTGTCAGAGCATATGTACTATCATTTCATCTGTTTGTTGTGGTTTGCACCAGTGAATAGTCGCTGTACATTTGAACGTGGTGCTTGCATGTTTGTGTCCTGCGTTTAGAAGATTAAAATTGACCTCTGTAATTTCTGATCCATTTAGTAGCGTTGCAGGTGTGCACGAGTGACTCAGAACCATTAACATTGACAAAGAAACAAAGGCACACAGCTGCGACATAGAGCCTAGAGACACACAATCACACACTTGCTCATTTACCTCTAACTCACTGATGCAGTAGACAGTAATTTTATCACCGTAATTAAGTCTCTAATAAAAATCTCCTCACACGTACAGCTCCAGATAAGTGTTTGTGTGGTAGTGTGACAGACAGATGGTCACACTTCGCTCTGGTGAGCACTAGAAACTTGCGAGTTCTCGTCAACTCTGATCATCTCCTTGAGAATTGGTCTTTGCTTGGAAAAAGTAGTTTTGTTGAATTATTACATTTGATATTGAACTTAATGTTAACACACGTGGTGATCTAAATGAGTGTGCTCTATTTTTTGTTTTCTTTTTTTGGAATTGTACACTTATTCAGACTCAACCAATCAATCATGCCATTCGTGGTTGAATATTTTAGTTTATCAATTTTTAGCAATTGAATCAATTGGTTGCAGCAGTCTTTACACGCCAGTTGTACAATGAGTCAATATTCCTGTGATGCAATTACGTAACTGTGGTATGGCCTCATGTATTATATAAGAGCTGTGTTGATGCTGAAGTCTTGCTGCTCACTACAGGGAAACTTTTCTTTTGAACAGAAGTAAACCTGCATGCTAACAAACACACAGCACAAGGTCATAATAACTTTCCCGTATTCATCTTAACTAGGTGTCTGCATTCCACCCTTCCAGTTTTTTCCATGTGTCTGTGGTGAATGTAATATTTATTGAGCTTGGTGGAGGGTTCAGAACAGCAGGCTCAGATGACCTTGATCAGGCAGGCGTGAGAACAATTACAGGAAAACAAACCAGCACAAAATGAGATTTTACATGTTCTTCCCTGAGGTGAATTAGCGTCCCAATTAGTTTATTAGTTGCTTTTTTTTCTTCTTCTTCTTAATTTTTTTCTCATTCAATTACCTTGCACTTGAACGCTTTTACAATGGCACAGGTCGCATTACTTCCTCTTAAAAGTTACCCTTTGAGATACATGTGTCCTCTGTAGATGTCTTAGGGGAATAGTTACTCAAAAATGCAAATTATTTTATGCATGGCTATTCTTTATATACTGCATGTGCATATGTATATGATACTCTTTCATATTTATATATTCTTTTGTGTATAATCACTATAGGCCTTTTATAATGATCAAAAGTGTGGTGCCAGTGAGGTTTTTGAAAGAACTCTATATGCTCACCAAGGCTGCATTTATTTGATCTGAAATATAGTAAAAACAGTAATATTCTAATATAGTATTGCAAATTAAAATTATGTGCAAAGCTGAATTTTCAACATCATTTCTCCAGTCTTCAGTGTCACATGATCTAGTGCTGTATACCGGTTAATAACTAAAACTTGATGTATATTTGTGTTATAATAGTAATTTTTAATATACCACCATAACAATGTATTTATTTAATGTATTTAAAAATGTAAAATAGACCATCTGAAGTTATTTATTGCAGTAATTCCTCTCTCAACCAGTAGAAAATGCTTTGAACACCTGATTATGCACACTGTAAAAACAATCTGTAGAAATTACTGTAAATTACAGTAAAACTGGCAGCTGCTTGCCAGTAACTTACTGTAGATTTACATTTATGTTATTTACTGGCAACAGTTTGTTCAAAGTTAAATGAACATTAAACATTAACAAGTCTTTATCTTTACAGAATAAAACAAAAATAACAGCATCATGCAAAGCATTCTGGGAACCAAAATCTGAAGGAAAAAAAACTGAAAGACTGATGAAGATTTCTGGTTCCCAGAATGCTTTGCATTACATTATTTTATAGTTTTTATTATGTAAAGACAAAGACTTGTTAATGTTAAATGTTCATTTAACTTTGAACAAACTGTTGCCAGTAAATATACATTAATTTAAATCTACAGTAAGTTACTGGCAAACTGCTGCATAACTACAGCAATTTTTTTACAGTGGCATGAAAAAAAGTCATAAAATAATTTTTTTTATTTTTTTATTTTTTCAGCGCTAACATGATTTTTCAGAAATCATTCTATGCTGATTTGGTGCTTAAGAAACAATTCTGCTAAATAACAATAAAACAACAGTGCTTAATATTTTTGTGAAAACC